>JAYMTF010000516.1:0-34472 GCA_036897485.1 Pelargonium nanum | reverse complement strand
AAGGGTATTTTTCCGTCCATTTGGACCGACGGAATCAAAATTTGAAAGTTTAGGGTAGCTAAAAGTTACGAAATAAAATTTAGGGTAATCCATTGCAAAAGGTGTATTAGACAGGGTAGTCTTTTGTAATTATCCCTTTAAACTTTGCAGAAAACTTATTTAGTATTCTGAGCTTGTTTATTTTCCCCTAGTTTATGTCCTCAATGCCTGTTTGATGCATTTGATTGTAATATATGTTGTTTATGGTGCATTTTGAATGCAAAGGCTTGTTTAGGAGTTATATAATATCGACCATTGCAATGCTTGTTGTTTATGGTGCATTTTATTCTTATTTATTGTTTTGGTGTGTACCTATTGGTGCAGTAGTGTCTATGTTACTGAATTAGCAAACATTATATTGTTGAAGCAATAGTTAATAGTTATGAGTAGTGTCCAGTTGTGTATCTCTTGGATTAGAGTTGAATTGCTAGGATGGTTAGTGAGATGAATGAGGTTGCAGCCTTGCAGGCTTGTAGTCTGTTCTCTGTGATCATAATTGAGTTTTCTTGAATGAAGAGGAAAATGTTCTTACCCCCCATTTTTACTCTATTGTGCTCTGGGACATATGGACTAGGTTATATGGTGATCTCTATTGTTCTGTTTTGGTTTCGTTACATATCTTTCATATTAGAGACTAGATTTGTTCATTTTGAATTGATATAACTTTATGTCACAGTAATAATTGCAGTTAGCATGATACCTCATCAGATTAATATTATGATTTTTGTTCTTGGTCATTCCCAAGATGTATCCCAAATATAAATCTCGATGCATGAGGCTGTCTCATTGCACTTTGTGGCATGGGTGTTAGAGGATGACCATCAAATATCAATGTGTCTCAAATATATTTCTGCAACTGCCATGTCATGCTCACAGTTGCAATCACTCAGGATTATATTGTCTGGACTATATTTATGTTCTCTGGTTCATGTATTATCCTAAACCATTCTACACTGCAATTACTTTTTAATCATCCATTTTCATTTAGTATGACTTTAGGATGCTGTGATACTTCTTACAATATGCATTGCTTAGTTAGGATTGCTATTTATCACCTGGTTGATGAATTGTGATGCAATTTCTCCAATTATCTGTTTATTGAGTTCTGATTTTCAATTGTTAGGCATATGCATCTTATATGAAGGGGAGTTTGTTGTTTGAGCAAGATCAGAATTGGGATACTGCCTTGATGAATTTCAAAAGTGCCAGGTGCACCCTTCTTTCTTTGGTATCTCTGCATTTTTTTATAGCTGCTTTGATGTTGAAAATACCTAACCAACGTGTCTCCTCGTTAAATAATTCTCAAGTTGAAATAAATAGAAATAATATGATCATCGACCCCAAATGGGACGGCATATGATTTTGAAAATCCCTTGGGGTTAGATCCTTGTCTTCTTCACCATGTTAGCAACATTAGGCCCCTAGAAGTAGGGGCAGGTAGATTTCTCTGTCCATCTCTTGATTTTGTGGATCTGGTGGCTGGCTAACTTTGCATGTAAATCTTATAGGGCTGTTTATGAGGAACTTGGCAAATATGGAGACTTGGAGAACCAAGTTTTGTGTCGTGAGCGTGTTGAGGAGCTAGAACCAAGTATTCGTTATTGCCTGCACAAAGTTGGTCAGTCCAATTTGCAAACCTCTGAACTTTTACAGATTGGTGAGATGGAAGGACCTGCACTGGACCTTTTCAAAGCTAAACTAGAGGTGAGTTTGACAGTTCAAACAGGATTTCCTGCTGTGTCATGATTTCTTTTATTGCATTTATAGCAGTTACTTTGATTATATTCTTGTGCCAGGCTTCTACAATGTTTGGGATTATAGTACTCTGTTTCTATATATAAATGAGTAGTATAATATATCTATACTAGGGTTTAGCGTAGAATGCTCCTGCTTCTCCAATATGTAGTGTTGAAGGATCCCACGTTTAAAGAATATGAATTATTACAACATGATATATTAATTGAGCTCTCTACCCGCTAGCTTAGGCTTTTGGGTTGAACTGCAGTTTAACATGTAGATTTATCCTTCACAGGCTTGAGCCAAATATATTCTTATGTGTTCTACTCCCTGCAGGCTGTTATGACTGAGGCTCGGTCCCAGCAAGCTGCTTCTATGACTGAATTCAATTGGCTTGGCCATAGATTTCCAATCTCCAATGCAAAAACTCGGGTTGCGATTTTAAAAGGTTTGTCTTATCCCTTCCAAAGATTGGTAATGAAGGCAACATAGTTCTTGAGTAAGAAACCTGTTATTTAGTATACAAACATCACTTTCGATATCATCAATGTCTGAACCTGTTATAATTCACAATAGTTGGCCTGGTTTTGTCTATTGCCTGCGCACCTCCTTCTCTGCGTGTGTTCATTGGAGTTCTAAATTGAACATAGTAATCTAAAATGTATCAGATTGGTATACCAATTTTTCTTCAATACTGATTAATCATACTTTTAGAGCCACATGCTAGTGGTGCCTGTTATGGACATGACTTGTCCAAAAACTATGTACTATCTTTGGCCTCTTACTGGATCTGATGACAAAATGGGATCACTTGTGAACTTGGTGAGAAAGAATCTATTTTAACTCAGGCCCTATTAGAAGTATTAGTCCTATCACTTCTGCGCAGCTACAGGCTGGACCATATGCTGGAAAACTTTGTTCAGCACGCTTAGTAGTCTAGTTGTCTTACCACACAAGAGAGATCTACCTTCTCTATGGATATTTATGTGTGGCATGATAGACTCTTATTACTAGTTGATGAGTTCTACAAAATGACTGTAGAATCAACCTTTATAGTCCCATATTTTGTAATTACGGAATCCCTGTGTTGATTATCTTTGTGCCAAACAAGAATACCATTTCTATGGCAAATGACACTTATGGGTGTTACAATTGAGATAACAGAAAAAAATATTAGTTCTTTTTCTCATTCATTTTTGAATCCTTTCAAATGGAGTCATAAATATACATTTTTTGCTTCTTTGTGAATTACAGCTGTGATGTATATGTATCTGGCAAGCAGATGCATATCTAGATAGAAAATAGCATGCCCTTCCAGTTGTACCTGACTAATTGCTATCCGGGGTGTATGGCTAGGTTTTTTTATTTTATTTTATTTATAATAAAGCCATTATGTTGCTGAACAAAAAAAATGACAATTTGTATTTTCTTATTATATGAAGCCAAACCATTTTTTCTTTTGTGGCTGAAATAATTTAGCCAAGTTTAGATGCTTTTACTTTATTGATTTCTTTTTGCCTATTTTACTTCATATTCTTTTCTTCCAACATTTTGTGAAACATGATTGTGGCGTGTAATGTATCTGTATGATATTTTGTATATGCTTGATTTATACTTGTAATGACAATCCAAAGGCGAATTCACGTTTCATTTTTTACATATAAACCCTGATCAGCTCAAGAACTGGAGAAAGATTTACACGGCCCAGCAGCAGATTCAGTCCCAGCTGAGAAAAGATTAGTCATTTTTGACAAAATTTTTGCTGCTTATCACGAGGCCAGGAGCTGCATCCGCAGTGATTTGGTGAGGCAAACTAAACCTTTTGTTTATTTCAACCCTTTGGTCTTTATCTTTGTTCCACTCTTGTATTTGTAACTTTTTTGTTAAGTGCCTCGACCCAAGAATACATTTTTGGTCTGTGGTTTGAATATGAATTGATCATTAAGAAACCGAGCTCGGAAAAGGAGGGTTGTGAGAGGATAGCGCAGTGGAGATGAGAATGCTTAGGTGACTTTGTAGTAGTACTTGTAAAGATGATGTTAAGAATGAAACTATCCGATCAAGAGTTGGGATAGTTTCAATTGAAGTTAAGATGAAGGGAAATACCCGAGAGAGGTAGGGGTAGGCCTAAATTATCATGGGAAGAAGTAATAAGGAACTATATGATAATGCATGACTTAACAAAGAAAGTGACATTACATAGGTGATAGGACGGACTGGGGGAGGAGAATATGAGTAGAAGATTTCAAGGAATTTTGATAAAAGATTCGTCCAACTTTCTAGCCTTTTATTGTTTTATTGTTAAGTGTTGTGGCTTTTGTTTATATCTTCAGATTGTTGAGTCCTGACATTCTGTCTTTTAGGCCAATGCAGGTAATGCTGAAAACGTGAAAGATGACTTGAATGGTCTTGATAAAGCTGTTAGTGCTGTACTAGGACAGCGGACTATTGAACGAAACCTGTTATTGGTTAGCATTGCAAAAAGTAAACTTACTAGGCGCCGTGATGACAAAAATGAAAAAGTCACCAGGCCTGAAGAGCTTGTTCGCTTATATGATCTTCTATTACAGGTTTACCTTCTCTTTGCGTTGGAGTTTTGCCATTCATTTCTTTTTAAAGAGCGACACTTCAGACTTCTACTGAGTAGTTTAAATCCCATACTTTTATACATTGGAGAATCGTTATTAAGTTGATGTTAATATTTGGCAGAATACAGCTGATCTTTCTGACTTAGTTAGTTCTGGAAGAGATAGAAAGCCAGAAGAAGAGGCATTTGCTGAAGAGTGTGTGCTAAAATCTTTAGCTTTTCGAGCTGAAAGGTCTGCTTAATCTGAGCTCTTTTATTATTGTTAGAATACATTGTGTGTGATTTAAGCCATATATGGATCACACCCATGTTATACTTTGTTTGACTTGCATGCCCATTTTTTTTGGGGTGGTTGGATACATCTATACAAGGTCTTTGTGATTTAATTGTATGTGGGTATTGGTAGATATAATTTCGTGCTAAAATTGATCTATGGGGATCATGTTGGCAGGTGCTTTTATTTGGCAAAATCATACAGTTCAGCTGGAAAGAGGGCGGAAGCATATGCATTATTCTGCCGTGCTCGCTCTCTGGCAGATGATGCCCTAAAGAAATTTCAGTCGTCGGGTGGCAGCTATCAGGTCTGTATATGCAGGTTTCAATCTCGTCAATTGTTCAGCATGTATGGACAGACTTTTGCATATGACTTTTTCAATATTTCTCTTGTCCATCTATTAGGAAAGAATTATTCAAGTTGATAAACTTTATTACAGTGTTTCTACTTTCTAATTCCCTCCAAGAAAAAAGAAGAAGATTATATTATAGGATACTTGCAGATCTTTTGCTTTGTTGGATTGATTTAACTTGTGTTCAGGTTCTTAGCTGGTAAGGTAAACAACAATGTAAAGCATAACATTTACATTTTTCTATTTGTCTAACAGATGTTGATCAAAGAGTTGAAGGCTCTTTCTGAAGAGTGCAGATCTAATAGTTGTATAGAGCATGCAACAGGGATCATTGAAGTGGAGAAGGCTCCAGAGAATCTCTCGAAAAAAATCTCTGCCATATCATTGACTGGAGCTGACAAGAAGGTATTGTTTGATCTTTTTTACTTCTATTCCTTTTAACCAGATATCATGTGATGTAACTATATATTTGGTTATCATATAAAGAAAAGAAAATAAAAAGAAATTGCGGGCATATGATCTGTAACCTTAGGTCCCAATGATTTTGAACTAGGATCCCATCGTCGTCATCATTGAATTGATGCATGAATTAGGACCTGCCTTAATTGTGTTTCCTCTAATATTACTTTTGCATCTTTATTCAATTATTGGTGTTACATACTTTGTTATTTATTATTATTTTCAGCCGGAGAAGTACCTTCTTGATAAACTAGATCTCTACGAGTCTGCGGTTGGTGATTCAAACGCGAAAGGTTCTTCACGCATTGAAGCCTTCCCTCCGGCCTTCCAGACAATCCCGCGCAATCCTATTGTACTGGACCTTGCCTACAATTTCATTGACTTCCCATCTCTTGAAAACAGGATGAAGAAGAAGGGCTTCTTAGGTAGGCTTTGGGGTTAAGTTATCATGTTGGAGTTTCGGATATAGTCGCCGTTTAATATTCGGACTTTAGCAAATTTTTGTAACCATACCGAAATCGTCGTCTCTGGTGATGCCTTTTGAATTTTGTTTCTCAATTTTGGAGTTTTCGACATGGAACCAACGTGGCAAATGCATTTTAGTTGCAATTACATTTATCTTTCGGATCCACTTTTTTATCTTTCGGATTTCATTTGTATACTATGCATGGGAGGCAAAGCACTAGGTTCCAAATGCCAAGACTCTTCTGGTATGCCATAACTTCCTATTCCCGGTACCCTGAAAGCCGGAATCCGATGAGAGAAGCTAAGCATCTCTGATTGTGGCACCACCCGAACCAGCTCGAAACCATTTTGTTGCTGCCTCTGGAAGAAGGTCAAGCAATCCTCAACCTCCCCTAGACTTGCTATCTTGATGCCATTTCCATCTGAGAACTCTGATAGGATCTCAACTACACAACATTGGTGACTCTTGTAATCACAATGCTTCCACTTGCCATTCCAGTTCTTGTACATAGCCCAAACCTCGCCTTTTTTCGGGTAAATCACGTAACATAGCTCCTCAGACTCGGCTTGAAGTTGCTGAGCCTCGACCAAATGTGAAAACCGAGACATTTCCAGAACGACACTGGTTTTGCTGAGCCGAAACATCCCACATGTGACGGGCAGATTTTCTTGCATCCACTCAACCTCGTATCCAAGAACTGCTTCTGGTTCCAAGAATGTGACGCTCACTTCAGTCTCTGAAATGGCTCTGTCAATTCTAGTGTATTGTTGAGGCATGTTGTTTTCAACACAGTATATGGTCCAAATCTGACCTTCAGCTAACCAGTTCCGATTTGGAATCTCTTTTCCGGCATAACGGGTGTTCGAATAGTGTACAAACTCGTCGGGCAGAGATAGCTGATCGAGCTCGAACACGCCATTAACAACCTTGTCTATGTCTCCACCCATTAGCCTATGTGCAGGAATGTTGTGAGAGAAGATGTACCAGTTCTGTGGAGGGATGTGGATATTTCCATCTGTTGCTCTCTTGAATACACTCCTGAAACCATCCATTTTCACCAAATGAACACAAGATCCGCCAGAAAATTGTGAAAATTCAGTGACCATTTCAACAAGATCAGATCTGCAATCACTCATTGTTTCAGGACTGTGAAGCCACTCATCAAGATTCCAGGTCTTGTACACTGCCCAAATCTCACCCTTTCTTGGGTACTTCTTGAACTCATAATCTCCCACCATGTCACAACATTTGTAAGAAAAGATCTCTGGACTCACATCTTCAATCATATCAGAATCAAGATCGAACGAGCCACACGAAAATGGCAAGTTCGCGTCGTGCCATTGCCTCTCACTTTCAGTGAGAGGCGCCGGTTTCAACCATGCCACGGTGAGCTCATTTCCACAGCTAACCAAGATCGATGCATACCGAAAATTGTGAATCACATCTCTCTGATAGTGATGATGATAATGAACAGCCCAAACTTGACCAGCCTCAAAAACCTCAACCTTCCTATTTTGCTCAAAGTTGTAGAATTCTTGAACAACAGCACAAAAACCATCCTCTTTGCTGGTTTCTTGAACACTTACAGTACCATCTTCTTGATCAAAGTTGTAGAATTCTTGAACAACAGCACAAAAACCCTCCTCTTTGCTGGTTTCTTGAACACTTGCAGTATCATCTTCTTGATCAAAGTCATAGCAAGCTGCAATATTTTTTAACTCCCAATTCTCCTTCCTCCTCGAATCAAACTCGTGTCGCTTTTCTTGATCCGAAAGCACATTATATGCGCTCTCGACGAGCTCTAGTGCCAAATCAGTAGCAGAGAACTTGTTCTTGATGGCTTGTAGTAGATGAACAAGCTTGTGGTAACGAGAAGCGATGTCAGAGGAGGTTGAAGAGGGCATGAGCTCAAGAACCCAGTAATGATCAACCATGGAGGATAGCTTGAGATTGTTTGCTGATATAAATATGTTACAGAGTGTTAACATTGGATCAATGTCATCATCAAGCTGTGGAAATAGCTGTTTGGCTCGGACCAGCTTGTCTCTAGCACCAATGTAGTCCTCACTGAGCATCAAGACCTCAGCAACATTCATTTCTCGAATAGCCTCAACTCTCTTCAGATTCATATCAACAAACATTAATCAAGATTGAACCAGACAGAGCTCTGGATTGCAACTATGAACCAAATGGACATGAGAGAGAGAAGCAGAGCAAGGTTGGAGACAAGTTTTGCGTGTATGTACTTCCACAAGAAACGTGTCAAACAATGGAGGCGTCAAATACTTTTTTATTTATATAAAAATTAATATGAGCATTATTATTTATAGGTAGAAGACCAATTTGGTACTAAATTGAACTTTCAAATATTTACTAATTTGGAAAGTTCAAGGACTAAATGGGTCAATAATTTGAGAGTTTAGGGGCCATTCTGGATCAATATTTGAAAGTTTAGGAACTATTTTGGAATCAAATTGGGTCGAAACACGAAAATTTGAGACTATTTTGGGCTAAAAAAGTTTAGAGATTAAATCAGTTCGAAACATGAAAGTTCAGGTACCAAATTGAAGTTTTTACCTTACTGGGGTAACTTCACAATAGTACCTTGATTTTTTTTTTTTTGCATTCATGTACCCTAAACTATTTTTCACATCATCTGGCTCCCCGCACTTTCAAAATGTAAGTTAAGTTTAACGAAATATACTATTTGAATTGTTTTTTATTTAATGTCAATGATTTTTTTTAGAGTACGTTCATGACGTTCTTGATTTTCAAGCAATGTTTCATGATGAATTTTTTGGCGGTTTATGTAAATTTTCTAGAAAAATATAATAAAAATGATGTGAAACTTAACTAACGGTTTGATATTTTGAAAGTGCAGGGAGTTAGATGATGTGAAAAATAGTTTAGGGTACCAGAATAAAATTAACTTATAATTTAGGGTACTTATGTAAAGTTGCCGCTACCTTATTTTTAAAACATGGGGGGTTCATTTTTATTTTATTTATTGCTGAAGCACGCAGGGAAGGTGGTTGCAGTTGTGAGAGAGAGAGAGAGAGGAGGAGAAGAGAGAAAAAGGCGGGTAAGATATTTCTAGTGGTAGCCATGAAAATCCGCAAGAATTTCAACACACCAACGACGATGCTCCTCCAATTCCGCTCACTACTTAACCCTATCCAACAACCATCTCCTTTCGTTTCTCTCTCTTTCCCGTCGCCGCTTCTTCTCCGGATTCAGCCGTCTCTCGCCGTCCACAATCGCAAACATGCAGTTCGCTAAGCTCGACGATTCGCCGATGTTTCGGCAACAGGTTTTGCTCTCCTTTTTCCTTTGCTTTTCGCTTCAAATGCTACTATTGTCATTTTCTTTTTTTGCACGTTATCTTAAGTTTGATTTTGAAGTATTTGAATTTGAATTGATCCTTGGAAACCAAACTTTGTGTGAACTTTTCTCTCCAGAAAATTAGAGTTAGAGGGAGATGCATTTGACATTGTCTTATTGGTACTGCGTAAAATTGGAAGCCGGTTTTCTTGTGCTGGCCTTTGTAGTATAAACATTTAGCATTGGGTTGGTTAAGAGGTTGCGGCATTTGATTCTTCCTGTGATGAGCCAGAGGTTCTCCGCCGGTTTGCAAGCCACCTGAATTTGAATTTATTGCTGCCAACTTGTGTAGGAAAGTCTATTAGATTGTTTCAGTTAACCATAAATTATAATTGTCACAGGTGATTAGGCAATTTCAGAAGCAAAATAAATGAAATAATGACCCCTAGGTGTCGAGGCGGCTAAGCTAATTCTGAAGGTGTTTTTTAAGAGTTTTATAAAACCAAATTAAAGTAGTTGAAATTAAGGCTCTTTATCTAGTTCTACATTTAGGTTTTCATTTTTGATGATAACATGTGCTGATGGATTATTGATTGCATTGCATATGCATATGTACTTCATTGATGGATTGGTTCACTGTCGTGGTCTTTCGGTCAGCAGTTAGAGCATATACATTTTTTCTTGACTTATATTCTTCTTAACTTGGTGTGCTTTGAATACATGTGACTGTGAGTCATTTCTTTGTGTTGTTTGGTGAAACAGATACAATGCTTGGAAGAAAGTGCTGAGTCATTGAAGGGCAGATGTCTAAAGTTTTTCAAAGGATGTCGGAAGTACACGTAGGTTTTTTTTAATGCAATATTCTTGTATAAATCATTTTTTATTTCTTGGTTTATTATTTTCCTTATGTTTGGTAATAACTGGACTCATTAACCTTCCCTTCTGCAATGTCATTCCAAAACCACTGTGCTCTGGCATTTCAATTTCTATTTCTCTATATCCTTGATTTGTAGGAGAATGGCTCCCATAATACTTGTCTCTTTCATTTGGATCTCTATTTTTCCTTTGGTAGTATCAAATTGTCATAGCTTCTAGTACTCAGTTTCACTACGAAGCTCATTATACACACAACTATACCGAGCCCCAGATTCCTGAGTGGACAATGACTCCACTAATCTAAAAAGACCACAAGGCAAATCTTTCAGGATAGTCTTTTGAGCTTATTAGAAGTAGGGAGGTCATAGTCCTTATATACTTTTTTGATTCATTCCTTCCAAAGACACAAAATAAACTATCAATGGGCAATGCAGTTAGTTTCAGACCCAACAAGAAGCAGATCACCACACAGACAATCTTCTCCTACTCTTTTTAGGCTCTAGCAGATACAAGTTTGATTATGATTATTATTGTAGGATTTAATGATTGATATTTAAAGGAGAAGAAGAATAGAAGATAAAAATCGATTTCAGTTTCTTAATATCATCTGAAGCATTGTGAACACTAGGAAGCATTTTCTGTCTCAAGTTGTAATGCTATGTATTTATTTGATTAATTGATCAATTACTAAAATCATATGATGCGCTAAGAGCCACAAGAGTAAAGCCAGCAAGAGAATGTCGAACTGTTTCCACTAATTATTGAGTGATAAGTGCTGAAAGAAATCATTTTAGTTTTTCCTCCTAGAAACATTGTTATGCATGAGTAAAATACATTTGTTATTGAAGAAGCTGCTTCTAATTCCCAATCTTTGAGTTGCTTCACAAACAACAGATTCAATTGCATCTCCATCGGTGGACATACACTTTATATGAGAACTCTAGATAAGGCCTTTAAGCTAAAACAACTTGAAAAGTTCTAGGTATTGGGGCATGAAAAGATAAAAAGCTATCTTTTTGATGCAATTAACTTGTATCTTGTGAAAAATGAGAGAATTGGATTCATATTATTCACTATGGGTGAAACCCATTTTATAGTACAAATAAAGTCAATCAAGTTCAATCAAAGATTCTAAGAATCAGCTTAATCTAGATAAAATTAGATCCCTAAAACTGTGCTAATCAATTTCCTATCTCCTAATTTACAGCCACTCTAAAATATCTTATTAAGAACTGGCTTATTGAAGCGCAAATTATCTCTAAAACAAGTAGGTGGAAGTTTTGACTGTTTTTTACCGAGTTTGGATAGTTATCTTTGTATTATCTGCTCTAACATGTTGAAATTGAAATGAAAAGGGTTTATTTGTAATAATGATTATTATACTAAAAAATCAGGGTTAGTTTTCTCATAGGTATTTTGTAATAGATACTAAATCCACTTTACTTTTCAGAGAGGTTCTTGCAGAGGGGGCTGAGGGGGATTTGGCACTTGCAAGCGTCCTTGAATCTTTTGGAGGAGGACTTAGTGATTCTACTTTTGCTGCTTGTGGAGGTACTCTGTGATTACATCTTCACTTGGAAATTGATTGGGAAAACATCTAATCCCTTATGTATATGGCATTCTTATTTAGAAAGCGAAAATTACTTAGAGGCATTTGTTTGCTCATCGAAGCAATCCATGAAAGAGGGGTGCTGGGCAGGACTTGTTTCATTATTTTCTCTGCTACCTAGTACCCATTTCCCCCTTTCTGTGATGGTTGTTGTGTTCTTTTACCATTTTAGAGTGTAAATTACTGCCTTTGCCCCTTTAAAATGGGCCAATTTGTCAGGCTAACTGAAAAGCAGTTCTTCCACTTACAATGGCTTACAGAAATGTAAGACAGTTCTTCACCATTTTAGTCCCAAGGATTGTTTAGACAGTAGCCCATTGTCTATATGGCATAAGAAGTTGTTCATATGTGTTTCTGTGTGTGCATGTATGCGGCCGAATATGTTCTTGGCTTCTTGCAATAGATTAGTGATCCATGTCATGTGAAACTCAGCCGAGCTGAGCACTCACTCTTAGACTCGTCCCAATACTTAAAACATTTGAGCCTAGGTCATGCTTGAGCAGTTGAGCTAACCTGAACAAGATATACTTGTCCGAAACCGGTTAAATAGAGGTCGTCTCCACTTCTTGCAGTTGTTTTCTGTCTTATTTAAAGCCTCCATCAAGTATATTCCTCCATGATGATGAGTTGAGATATATGACATTTCTACAGTCTATCAGGGGTATCAAATAGTTAAACTATGTGTATGACCTGAATGATCATAATTTTGAGGATGAATACTGGCAGTCGCAATAAAAGTGAATGCTTAGAGTAAAAGGTTGAGTTGGGCTTAACCAGCAGAACAAATAGCATAGTATGTTTCCTTGCTTTTAGTACTTATTAAATTTACCTTTTTTTTTTCAGGCTCTGTTATGACCAAATTCACAACCGCTTTGAGAGAAATAGGGACATACAAGGACATTCTTCGGTTACAAGTATTGATCTTGTGCATATCTTCTTTCATACTTCTGGCCTGAATTTCTGATGTCTGATCTCATGTTGCTTGCTTATTTCATGCTCTTAGGCTTGCTGAAATTTATTTTGAGAATGATATCACTTCATTATTACTGTGGCTACTTTACGGATGCTCTTGATTTCTTTTCCACTTTCAAGTAGTTCTTCTATAATTCCTTATCTTGGAAATTGGCGAATAAAGAATAAAGGTGTTCATACATGTAGCAAATTTCATCTATATGCAAGTCACTTCAACCCTGCTGCTTATTATAAAGATACAGTTGGCATTTGTTTAGTTTTGGCTCATGTGTATCTGTGCTCGTGGCTGGCTAATTATGTTCTTCCAGTAGTGATTTAAACAATTGGAACCTAGCCGAGCTGAGCACTGGAATGTTCAACTCGTCCCAATATAAGCTCATTTTAGCCTAGATCAAGCTTTTGAGCTAACCTGAACAAGATACACTTACATGAAACTAGTTAAGTTAGAGTTCATCTCTGCTTCTATGGATTGGGACAAGGCTTTGTTATTGTTGTGGTGGGTAGTGGCACACCCATTGTGAAATCAGCTTGAGGTGGTTGACTATCAGCTTCTGTGGCCTTCAATGCCTCATGACAGGGAAATCTTATAAAATAAAAAAACAGTGAACATAATATATCAATTGGCATTATTTTTTTTAGACTTAAGTCAGAAATATTACTACCCTTATTAAGAAGCTTCTTGAGGCTCATGCTGATTATTTTAAATTCTGGAAATTCTGCTTTGGTTATCTCTGGTTGTAATTCATTAAAAGCTCATAAGTGAATAAATCTTCTAGCAAAAATGAGTGTCAGCCTTATATTTTTAAACTTGGTTATTGCGGAATCACACATGCCTGCTTTTCTTTATCCTGTGTTTTTTATATTTTGTTTGACAAATTGGGCTTTTGCTTTTGTTTTATATCAGCTTCTGAAGAATAAAAGAAGAAAATATTGTGAGTTGTTAGGCTATTGGATGCTATTTTTGTATTCTGCTTCCAGATTTTTCATGAGCCTACTGATACCCAGAGCCATGTCGTTGGAAATTGGAACACAGGGTGTTCTGTTCAGATAGTAATCTAAATGATTCTTGGCCTTGTCTGTTATAATGAGATTGTTATTACTTCCTTTTTTTACTTCAATTGTGACTCAGTTTGTTTTAAATTTCTTTGATATGTGTTTTTTTTTTCTTTTTTTCATTTGAATTTTTTTTATTTTTTGAGTTCTAAGAAACAGATATTACATCCTATGCTGACATTCTTTCTTGGCTTGTCAGGTAGAGCATATGCTAAGTGATAGATTGCTGCAATTTGTGAATGTTGACATGCAAGATGTCAAGGTAATATCGCAATACCTTTACTGGGCTTTAATTTACCCCCCCCCCCCCAAACACACACACCAATTTTCCTTTCCTGAGTGCAGGAAGCTAGAAAGCGTTTCGACAAGGCTTCCATTGCATATGATCAGGTAGATTCCTAAGCATATTCATAGTTTAACTTTGAAGGGTAACAGTTATATAGTATAATATTGTTCTTTGGTCATGCATTCTTTCTTCTGCGATTTTGCTAAGATTCTTGTTTTAATTATATGGACTTCTACTACAATTTGGATGTCTATTACTTTTCATGGTTGCATTTTTTTTTGTAACAGTAATACTTTTGTTTGAAGTTGTGAATCTTTCTTGGGAAAAGTTGGTGAATAAAATTGTCTAATTGATAATTTAGAGCAGTTACTATTGATTTGGTTAAGAATTGACTCTTCTTTTAATTGCTGCCAAAAATATTCATTTCCGGTGCTTGGAAACTGCTGACATTATGCAGAAACTGTTTTCTTGCTGAATATTGCTGAAATCTGCATTTTTTTCTTCCTATTTTTCTTAAAATATATTGCCATCATCCTACTCCTCCCCTCCCCTTCCTCTCTTCCAGAAAATCGAAAAATCTAAATTTTAATAATTACTTAATTACACTTCAGTAATTTAGGTCATTGGATCAAGATCATAGATTCATAGTATGTTTGTATAGATTGATATAAGTGTCGCCTCTATTTGATATCTCAATAAATATAACGAGTTGTCATTTAGATTTGTAAGATACTGCCTATTTGAATTAGAACGGAAATAGAGGAGGATTTATAGGAAAGGAGCCCAATAGCTATCCAACCTGCATTTTCCTAAAGGATTCCTTAAAAAGTCCTTTCAGGAGTTAAGTTAGCTTGTTCATTTGTCTAACATTGTTAATTTTACAAATTATTTTGCATATTCAAGTAATGTAAGCATCTCTAAGCTAATTTAAGAACTGCAGCAATTATGAATGTTTTGTAGCCAACCTGTACATACAACTTTTAGAACTTTATTCCATCTGAAGTTCCAGCAGGTAATCTTTTGATTGTGACATAATGCCACTGCTGGTCCTTTGCAACAGGCACGTGAGAAGTTTATGTCATTGAGGAAGAGCACTAGAATGGATGTAGCTGCTGTCATAGAGGAGGTATACAAAATACTAGCCTATTTTTAACTGAAAGTACTTCATACCGATGAATAGATCAATCAGATAATTTGTCATGGGTGACTATTTCTTTTTTAATCTAATTTGGTAGAGAGACATTCCAGGAACTGCGCAATGCTAGATCCTCATTTGAACAAGCTCGCTTCAATTTGGTTAGTTAAATTTCACAAATCTTGAACTCTTGACAAATATACAATGCAGAAGTTAGGCTATAAATATGTTGCATATTTTCCTTTTTCCAGGTTTGTGCTCTCTCTAATGTTGAAGCCAATAAAAGGTTTGAGTTTTTGGCGGCTGTTACTGGGACAATAGATGCTCATCTTAGATACTTCAAACAGGTATATGACAGAATAAAAGAGTTTTTTTTTCCTTTGTTTGATGTTCTTAATTGCATGTTTCCTGATCCTGAATATCTGTTGTTCATAGGGATATGAGGTGTTGCATCAGATGGAGCCTCTTATTCATGAGGTTTGTAATTCTTGTTTTATCTTTATAACTTAGGAACTGATTTGAGACCTACTTCCTCCAGCATATGGCTTTTAAAAAGCATGAACATTAGTTTAATCAAAGACAAAAAGGAAAGGAGGAAAAGTTGGAAACCAAGATGAAGAGTAAGAACCAGGCCCCCCACCCCTTTTCCAAACTGTAAAAAGTTAGATAAAATTATATTGCTACTTCTAACTATCTAAAGTTCATGCTTCCATGCACCATAAAGAAATCCAGTGAATCTTAATTAAAGACCTTGATTTTAAGCCATTCTCTAGAAGTGGAATTTCAATTTTTCTCCCTCAACTATGCTGCATACTCTTCTATAACGTAGAGTGATCATCTGCTAGCTAGATAGGAGACTGATTAAGACTGATATACACCTTAATAGGAAAACCCATCATTACCAGGAATGATTCAGAAGAATGAGCTTATTGAAGATTTTCATGTTGAAGCATGACTGCAAGTCTTGTCTTATTCTCCTTCACTGTAATAGATATGCTAGGATGACGATTGGAGTTATCAGAACTTTAAATGCGTCAGACTGGTAGTTGCTTCAGATTCTCCTAAATGCTGAGAGAAGTATCCAGCTCCTGTTCTTAATGGTAGGATATCCGATATCTTATTAAACATCACTAGGAAAAGAAAACAGAACCAAAAGAAAATGTTTGAGTATCCCTGTCATCAATTGTTATGAATGTGAAGGAAATTTACCCTTTATGTCCTTTGTTTCTCATCTACACCTCCTTGGTTGCCACGTATGCCTAGATCTACTCACATCATCAAATTAGAAACTTTTACTACTGATCAATAAAATCGCTAGCTACTATGAACAATAGTTTAAATCATTTATCAGCACTAAGGTTCTGTGGGCATAGAAAGCGGTACTCACTCTCTCATGTATGTACTCTTATACTAGACATTGACTATGCTATTCCACACAAACTACATAAATCCAAAGTTCATTTGTTTAAAAGATGGGAATGATGTCTTGATGCGTACATGTTCCTAGTCTTTGACAGTCTCTTTCCTGGCAAGTTGATATTTTTACTTAATCCATCTGAAATTTCTCATCCCAATTTCACCAACTTGTAGTAGGTGATGTAGTAAAGGAAGCAAGTTCAGAAAATTTTAAATAAATTATTTCGCAAGCTTTTGAAGGATGCTTGTTCTTCCAAGGCTTCCATGTCTCTTCATTCTTTAAATAAATTTGTATATAATGTGTAACTGAAGCTATTAGCTCCAATCCAATGACTTAATCAATCATCTTTTCAAAGGCTATTATCAAGACCAATCCTAGGCTTAGAAGCCAATCTATTACATCTCAACTTATAGCTTGCATGATAGAGCGGATCAAAATAGGAGCTTTGCTATGGGAAAGGAAAGCCTAACATCCAGAACCTTTCAGTTTGGATTACATGCTCTCTAAATATTTATGTACACTATCCAGATCAATTACTGACTAATAATCTTGTTTAGAAGTGCAATTAGGCTCGTTTTCTATTTCATTCTGACCTCAAATTTGTGAATTGCGTTCAGAAAGTACTTTAAAAAAAATGCTTCAGTTAATATCAATATTTGAAATTATTCTGACTCAAGACCTAGACTATGTCCAGAACTGAGATATATCAACTGTCTCTAGAGGTCGCTAAATAGAAAAGTTTACTGGTGAACTTTTGGAAGAGTAGAGCCCTCATGTTAAGTTCTTAAAATATATATGCCAAATAATTAGCACCGAAGAAAGAGGCCTTTATAGTGATTCCAAAAGTTTTCTATCTGCTTCCCATCCATGGCCATCTTCCACTCCCCAAAATTTTGTAGTCTTCTCATTTTTTCCTTGTATTGTCATTTTCTCTTCAGTGTCGGGAGATCCCTTAAAGGGTAGCAAATTTCTGTTTACTGTTTCTCTTCCTTGATTGCCTTTGGGTCAGTATTTGCTGCCGGCATCACAAATTATTTCTATACTTTGTATATTCATTCTATGAACATCATAAGTTGTCTTCATTCCTAAATTTTCTAACTTCTGGTTTGTTGTGTCACAGGTCTTGGCATATGCACAAGACTCCAGAGAAACTTTTAGCAATGAGCAGGCATCTCTTAATGCAAGGATGCAAGAGTACAAAAAGAAGATTGATGAACAAAGTAGAAAGGCTCTAAATGGCACTCCTTGTTCTCCAAATGGAGATGTGAATCCGTCGCATAGGAAGTCACAAAAAGCTATAGAAGAAGTAATGCAATCAGCTGCAAATGGGAAGGTGTTTTTTTTTTTTCATATGATACTCATCAACTTGTTCTTTAGATGGATTTTGTTGACAAATCCAAATATTATTTCTTCCAAACATTTCTTATTACTGTCAGGCAGTTTTGGTAGTTACTATAGCTAAGACTATAGTAATGCAGGTTCAAATCATTCGGCAAGGATACCTCTCAAAACGTTCCTCAAATTTAAGGGCTGACTGGAAGAGAAGGTTCTTTGTTCTTGACAGTCGAGGAATGCTGTATTACTATCGCAAACAATGGGGATGGTCAACCGTCAGTCATCAATTACATAATGTAAGATTTTGAGCTAAAAAAAGCTTCCTTTTCTTCCTGGTCTCCCCCAATATTTTCTAAATGTTGAGCATTTTAGGCGTCTGGGAATCATTCTCCTGTACAAAAGAATAGTAACCCTGAAAATGGTTCTGGGCTGCTCGGTCGGTGGCTTTCTTCTCATTACCATGGCAGTAGTGTACATGATGAAAAATCGGCTCCTCGTAACACTGTGAATCTATTGACATCAACCATTAAGGTTGATGCAGAGCAATCAGATTTAAGATTCTGTTTCAGAATTATTTCACCTTCAAAGATTTACACATTGCAGGTAATTTCTAAAGATAAGTTTGAACTTTGATTGTAATTTGACTTATCATTAGTTAGGCTGATATAACTCAAAACATTATCATTCTCTTTCTTATCTTTATTGGGTAGCTTGGTGGGAGGGGTGAATATTCAATATTTAGCTGATAGTCTCAATTCATTTTTCATGGCAATGCAGGCAGAGAATGCTGTGGACCAGATGGATTGGATTGAAAAAATTACTGGAGTAATTACTTCATTACTGAGTTTCCAGACAAATGAAAGAGTATGTAAATTTTAAGAATGTTGATATTAGTATGCAGTCATTGATATCAATAGTGATCAGAATTAAATTTATATCAGTGCACCTCTCTTATTCCCTGGGGAACTGGCAATCGGCAATCTGCCAGGGAAAGCCCTCCGATTGGAAAATCTTATGCCGATCAGACAGCAAATGGGGAAAGTTCGGTGGAAAAACTAAAAAGCCAGTTGCATGGATCTAGAAGTATGCAACTGCAAGAATACACTGGAAGAACTAAGAAGCCAATTCAAGTGTTGAGAAGCATATCAGGGAATGACAAATGTGCTGATTGTGGAGCACCTGAACCAGACTGGGCATCCTTAAACCTTGGGATTCTTATATGCATTGAATGTTCTGGTGTTCATCGTAATCTTGGTGTACATATATCAAAGGTAAATTATAGTGCCTTAATTTGGATGCATCACCTCATTTTGTTTGAACAATTTTTATTTTTATTTTATGTTCTTGTAATGCTTCTAGAATACAGATTTAGGCTAGGCATTATGAGCTTTCATATAAGTGAAACTATGGAAAGTCCATAAATAAATACAGTGATAACTGAACCATTGTCTTAAAGGTGTAATTATGATAGCCAACAAAAGGACTAGTTAATCTCTCTTTCTCTCTCTCAGTTTAGCAATGTTAATGTTTGATGAATATCTTCATTTGGGGGACAAATTGCTGGAGACTTCTTTTGACTCACAAATTAGCTTGCATTATAGAAGATTGCTGAAAATATGCTTAAATACCTTCTCTATTGCTCACTATTAGAGATCCTTTTTGCCTTGTATGTCCTAACTTCTATTTATTTCAAGTAAATTTGTACTTCAAGAGCTATATTACATATAAAATTCTCTTTCAAGTTAGAGACTCAAATGAGTCAATAAAATTGGCAACAATGAAAGAGTATACACTATACATCATAATGTATTTTATGCAGGCATTCTTTATGCAAATTGTATCTCTTTCAAGTTAGAGACTGAAATGAGTCAATAAAATAGGCAACAATGAAAGAGTGTCCACTATACATCATAAGGTATTTTATGCAGGCATTCTTTATGCAAATTGTAACTCTTTCAAGTTAGTGACTCAAATGAGTCAATTAAATTTGCAACAATGAAAGAGTATACACCGTACATCATACGGTATTTTATGCAGGCATTTTTTATGTGAATTGTAATAAACAGAAAAGATTAAAACACAACTGCAGCTTTAGACTAACTATTACTTGATATGGTAAACCAAACAGCATGAACAGGTGAACTTGAAATAGTTTATTTTTTATTGTGGTGTTTTATCCAGTATTGTATCCATAGCATCTTATTTGTACATAAACAAAACATGCTTTATGCTTTCTTCTGTCTGATCATTCATCAAACATTGAATAACTTGATGTAGGTAAGATCGCTTACACTTGATGTAAAAGTGTGGGATGCTTCTGTCTTAAATTTGTTTCGGTCACTGGGAAATACCTACGTTAACTCAATTTGGGAAGAGTTGTTGCATCCAGGATCTCAGGCTAATGATGCGCCTAAGGGGTAGGTAATGCACTACCTGATATGATTACATATGTTTTTGTTTCGTGATAATAAGCTGTTAGTTTTTTCCATGTAGTTTGTCCGGTAAAAACAAAGTAGTTCGTGTGAGAAAACCTAGTCATGATGATCCAATTTCAGTAAAGGACTTTTTCATTCATGCAAAGGTAATGCTCTTTGTCAGCTCCCGTTAAATGTTCTTTCATAAATGGATATCTGTGGGCCATTGGCAACATTCATGGACAATAAATCCTGTTAAAGTGACTCGAGCTATTTATTGTTTACATTTGGAATGCAGTTTATACCCTAGTTAACAATTGCTGATATGCTAGCACTGACGTAGCATTCTCAAATGCAAACTTAGCGATTCGTAGCACAATGGTGTGTGGTTGAATGGGGATTTCTACTCTAGAAGAAAATATGTCTTAGATCTTTTGAGAGGGATGTGAAATCAATTTATTAATTATTGAAGATGGTGGCTGAATCCTTGAAATAATTTATTAGTATTCTTTCACATGAAAATAATTGTGGTGTGTGTATTACTTTCCGCTTCATGCACTTACCCTGGACCTTGGTGTTGAAGTAAATCACCAATCATACCAAGAGTAAATTTAGGAAAAGTGAATACAGCCATACAGGATATCACACTTTCTCGGATCCCAATCAGATAAAAATCAATAAAATTGTTGGTTCTTTTCATACCATTTAGTAGAAATCTTCCTCTTTTCACAGACTGAGTCTGAAACTTCCAGAAATAATGATGAATAATATCCACTGGTGTAGATCCCATTTCATGAATAAAACCCATGATGAAATGTACAAACAGGGACATGAACTCTTCATTCGTATAAATGAAGACATGAACTATGAGGGTCGTTTAAATACGTTAATTTTGTCTGTTGATGTGGGAAGTATGACTAAATGTTTGAAGTAACATTAGACTCATGCAACCAACTTATGATGATGTGGCAATGATATATAACTAGAATTTTAAACCATGTGACTGCGAGCCTTGTGTGACTTCAAAACCCTAGTCATATTTGACAGGTCCACAAAAAATTAACGCACTTAATTGACTTGAATGGTCCGTCACAATCGTAAAAATCCTAATAGTTTACATTCTCATTTGTAGAAATTAGAAGTTCACATCCCTAAATTTTTCCCTATTATATGCTGTTCATTATGTTAAGTCTGTTGTTTATTTGTGAAGCCTTCTAAATGATTGGTGTACAGTAACATATATCTCCAAGGTTATGTAATGATAATATTTATTGTCGTTTGCGGACTTGGAATTGCTGTTTTGGCTAATTGCAGTATTCAGAGAAAATATTTGTCCGCAAGATAACAGGCAATCTGCATGTCGAATCAATAGCACAACAGCTGTGGGAAAGTGTCCATACAAATGACAAGAAAGCAGTTTACCGCTACATTGTCAACTCTACAGCAGATTTGAATACTATCCATGGACCATCGTCATTCAGTACATCCTTCACCATGCGCAAATTAATGCAGTTGGAAAGGAGGAAAGATGATAAAGATTTTGGCACCGTCGGAAATGATTCTTTGGGTGAGCCATTACCAAGCTGTCCTGACCCCTCAAAGAAAAATGAAGGTGAGATGACAGAGGAGGAAAGTCCTGATGAATGTACCCTCCTTCATCTTGCCTGCCAAACTGCTGATATGGGCATGGTAGAGCTGCTTCTACAATATGGTGCGAACATAAACGCTACTGATTCGAGAGGGCAGACACCACTGCACCATTGTATTCTTACCGGGAGAACCAAAATCGCAAAACTGCTGCTTATAAGGTGAATTTGGTTTTCTAAATACCTTTGTTTCTATTATCTCGTCATGGAACTGTATCAAATTCTCTGGGACGAGCGAGTGGGTGGAGAACGGGTCTTTGGCAAGTGTAGGGACATTATAATGTTTTATTTCAATTTTGTAAAAGGTAACCGAGGGAATTGATATGGTTGCAGGGGGGCGGATTCGCAAGCTATGGATAAACAAGGCAACACCCCTCTTCAGCTTGTATCAGAATCTGCCATGGACGAGATTGAGGTCCTTGCTCTTCTCAGAGATCCAAAAAGATAATGTTTCGAGTTTCCGGAACAAGAAAGGCTGTTGCTGTTGAAGCAAAGGCAGATATGTCTCCATTTCATGTGTATATTATTACTGTTAACTGAGCATCAAGAAAATGAAATTTGTATATTGGGTCATTTTGTCAGGGTACAGGATTGTGTACATAACATAGTACTTATATGTTGATAAATTAAAAGAGTTCCTTTGCTTAATTTGAAGGAACTCAGAGCAATTTGTGAGAAATGCTCTTTGTTCTTGTTTCTGGCACTGCATAATTCTTTCTGAGTATTTATTTTATTTTGATTGGTTTTTCCTCTTCTTTTTCATTTCTCTTACTTATTTGATAGTTTAATAAATTGGCTGTTTGGCTATTTTCTTTTCTTGTGTTCTATTGCACGTTAAACCACAACGAAAATCAACATATATATGTGTTAAAGTTGGTGAGGAAGCACTAGGAGCAGCAATAATTATAACAATCACTATTACACAATAGCTAATAAGAGAAAAGATGTACCAGTTATATAGACTTTATTCACTCTTTTCTATCTCTATTTTTCTGATGTTGGGCATAACTAATCTAAACATTTTTACATTAGCTTCTCACTAGATTTTTCACATGTAAATTATGTGTAATGATTTAAATTGACAGAAATTTTGAATTTCTAACATTTAGTTAGTTAGAAACACAAATAGATGATAATTGTGGGTTCAATGATGATTGTTAAACTTATAAATAAAATATTCATATTTTATCATTGGATTTTTGTTGTTATTTTTTACTTAAATCTAATCAAATAATTTTATTAATTCAAGATAACTATATGTAATATATGAACTGTGAACGGTTGATTTTGTTATGGGCCCTATATGTTGTAAGCTGGTCATAGTGGGTTGTGGGTTGTGACTGGTTACATCGAGAGTGGAGAAGCCCAAGCGAAGTTCTAATTCTACGAGGATTAGTAGGGTACAAATTACAAGTATAAATACATATTAGAACAAAGAACAATGTATGTTTTTCATTAGCACACATTACTGTCTACACAATTCTACTTACTCTGTTCACGTATCTGACTTAAGCGTCGAGGACCCATAAAGCCCTTGCTTGAGGCCCCCACCTAGCCCAAGGCCCCAAATTACATTTGATGCATTAAATTATATATATGATAGAGATATTACTGTTAACTTTTTATTTTTTGTTAACTTATATTGGAAACATGCAAACTTTTCAACTACTTTTTATTAATTTTCGCTTGCTTTCATGAATTAGCCAACAGAATTTGAATTATCATTAATTACTTTCCATCTACATATTCATAATGAAATTATTAATTGGATCAAGTATAAAGAAACTAAATTGAAAATGAATCAAATATGATATATCAATATTACAACTCTATTTCATCTACCAAGGCATGTTGGGCCAAGCAGTTGTTGCGCTTTGGAATTCCTTTGAGATCTCAGGTTCGAGCCTCCTTATCGACGATATGAAGTGTGATTTATGGGTTTAAGGGGAGAACTAAGAACTAACTCGGGTGACGCAGAAACATTGGTCTTTGTAAGCCTGCTGTCCCGTCGCTTATAAAAAAAAACTCTATTCCATCTCAATCTCCTATCACTTTTGTGTTTCACAAAATTAAAGCCACAACTCATCCCCTATTTGAGTCATTAAGTGCAGAATTCTACTAGTATACTTTAGACATAGTGAGAAGAAGTATCGTTGTTCTTAGTCAGCTACAAAAGGTAACAATATCGGATCAAGTGTTCTATTTTAACAAATTTCATAATTTGGTTCTTAACTGATTAAGTGTTCTATTCTATTGAATTTGGTTGTTCTATTTTTTTTTTTTGAAACGTGATTGTTCTATTTTATTAACCGTAATATTTTCTTCTTCTTTTTCTATATTGAATTTGTTTGTTTAGAACAAACCTGTTGTTCTATTTTATTGAACTTCAAGCATAAAGAATAAAATTAGTGTGATTCATATAATGAACAATCTACTCAATTACTGGAAGTGAAATCATTACACATATTTCTTATTAATTCACCGGGTCTGCAAAGCTAAGCTAACAATAAGAATCAAAAGCTGTTCACTGTGTCTGTCTGTATTGGATTGTTCATGCTATTTCGTGGTGCAAGTGATAGATACAGTTGTTGAACCCAGGCCAATGCCTACTTGTCCTTCCCAACAATAACAAGAATTACTATAATCTAGCAATTTGAAAAGGAAGAGCAGGGCAGAGTATAAACAAGAAAACAGTACAAACAACATATTGGCGGCCCCGAACAGATCAAGGCTTACACTGGAACAGCCTCTGACAAAGACTGTGGAGCACCACTGCTCCCGTTGAGCACGGTCACATTTCCTTCTCCGTCAACATCTACGATAACAGAATCACCTTCTTTGATCTCCCTTGCAAGCATCTTCTCTGCCATGCTGTCCTCCAAAAGCCTCATTATCGCCCTTCTCAAAGGCCTTGCCCCGTAGCTCGGGTTATATCCTTCCTCAACCACTCTATCTGTAAACCTCTCTGTCACTTGAAGCTCTATTTCTTTTTTCTTCAGCCTATCAGACACCTCCTTCAACATTATGTCGGCTATCTCCTTAACCTCCTGTTTTGTAAGCTGTCTAAACACAATCATCTCATCCAATCTATTCAAGAACTCCGGCCTAAAGTATCGCTTGAGTTCCTCAGTCACCAGGTTCTTAATTCTAGTATAACTAGTATCCTGCTCGTTGTCCTCTTCGTAATCAAGATCAAATCCCATCCGCCGGGTTCCCTTCTGAATTACTTTACTTCCAATATTTGATGTCATTATCAACAGTGTGTTCTTGAAGTCCACTGTTCTGCCTTTACTGTCTGTCAATCTTCCATCCTCCAGAATCTGAAGCATCATGTTGAAAACATCAGGATGAGCTTTTTCAATCTCATCGAAGAGAACCACAGTGTAAGGACGACGTCGAACAGCCTCCGTCAGCTGACCACCCTCAGTGTAACCAACATAACCAGGAGGAGAACCAATGAGCTTGGACACAGTGTGTCTTTCCATGAACTCACTCATATCAAGCCTGATCATAGCCTCTTCAGAGCCGAAGTAGTAGGAGCCCAGAGCTTTAGCCAGTTCAGACTTCCCCACACCAGTAGGACCAGAGAAGATGAAACTTGCAATGGGTCGGTTGGGGTTCTTGAGTCCAACACGAGCACGACGAATTGCACGGCTGATGGCCTTAACAGCTTCATCTTGGCCAATGACTCGTTTGTGGAGGGTCTCCTCCATCTTCAGGAGGCGGTCAGATTCATCAGCTGACACTTTCTCAACAGGAATACCAGTCCAAGAGGATACAATATGCTGAATGTCCGCTTCAGTCACCATAGGACCTGCATCTCCTGCCTCTGTCTCTGCCTTGCTCATCTCTTTGCCCTTGTCAACAAGAGCTGAGATTTGTGCCTTGAGGTCCATTTCCCTGTCGCGTAACTCTCCAGCCTATTAAAAAGGGATAAATTTATCAAACAAAATAGTATAGCAAAGAAACAAAACAAGGTCCAGACTCCAGAGTATCAGTGGACTTCACTAATTAAAAGAAAAATGAGCTAATTATCAAACAAAATAGTAGACAAATATTTCCCTGTCACGTAACTCACCAGCCTATTAAAAATGGATAAAATTATCAAAACGCTTGTTGTATTGACAAAAAAATTAATGTAATGTCACCCATACTAAAATTTAAAATATTGCTATCTTCAACACAAATTGCCAGAAACTTCATCTAGATGAAAAATAAATTAATTAGTTTTGTTAGGAAATTCATATAAAAATGAAAAATATAACGAGTGGATCTGTAGAATGGCATGTAATTAAAATCCAAAAGTTCGCAATTCTGAATTTTTTAGGCTTGCTTTGAAGATTAGGATTGAGAGAGAGAGAGAGAGATGAGATCTATCTGCTCCCACCCTACCACTGTCAACGGTCCTCCAACTACGGCCTTGCCAGATTATGCAAGCTATGTCATAACTATGGCTTGATTAGTTGCGCCTGCCATCTGTGCCCTCTCAGAGCACCACCTTCGCGATCTTCTCCTTCCTCTGGCTTGGCCATGAAGAATATGGCCTCCAACTACATCAACCATCCCTGACACCAACACCACCCTCGTTATCTTCTTCAATTACTCTTCCTCCATCTGGGTTTTCAGGTTAGGGATTTGAAAGCTTGTTAATATGTTGATTTAGGTTTGAGATTTGAATGTTATTTTTGGTAATCTGGGTAAAGATCTAAACTCACAGCAAAATAAAAAAAAAAACAAAAACAAAAAATCTTGTTAATCTGATTGTAGTCTTATTGGATTTGAGATCTGGGTTATAGATTCAAACTCAAAGCAAAATAAGAACAAAAAGATCTTGTCAATCTGGTTGGTGGAGTTTATTTGGGTTTCAGTTTGACTTTCTTAAGATGAGTAACTACAATTTTCTTTTGGGTAATCTGGTTTCAGACTTAAACTCACAGCAAATTAGAAATAAAAACATCTAGTTAATCTGATTGTTGAGGTTTATTTGAGTTTAAGATTTGAAACTCAAAGCAAATTAGAGAAAAATCTAGTTAATCTAATTGTTGGAGTTTGATGTTTAGACTTTATGAAGTTTTTGTTTTTGAGTTGCTGAAATTATGAAGAAATTCAAAGCTTCATGTAATTGAGTTGAGCTGAATTTTCTAGCAAAACTTCGAGTTTTCCAGCGATGAATCGAAGAAGATGAAGATGGCAATATTGTAATTATAGTATGTGGTATAATTACATTTTTACCCTTTAAGTTTTCCATTAATGCCACGTAGGCACTCAATTAACTGTCCGTTAACTCTCACAAGCGGAGTGTACCACTTTTGATACTTTTCTTAAAGTGTGTACCAGTTTAGGTATAATGATAGCTAATGTACCATTTTGGGTATTGGGGCAAAGTTGGTGCAGCAAAATTTGATAATAATAATAAAAAAAGTTGGTTCCCTCTATGAATATATAAGGATAACTAGAATACCCAAACGAAATCAAAGCAAAGCAAATAAACAGCAGAAACACTTTACCTTTTCAAAGTCCTGGCTGCGAACTGCTTCATTTTTCTCTTTCGTAAGTTGCTTGAGTTCCTTCTCAAGCTCTCTTGCTTCCTCAGGGAGCTACAAAAACAAAGTTCTATAAGTAACTTAAAACAAAGGTAGGAGTAGACTAATCAAATCAAACAAACAAGAGCTCAAACCTGTGCATGGCGAAGTCGAACTCGAGAACCAGCTTCATCAATCAAGTCAATCGCTTTATCTGGCAGGAAGCGGTCACTGCACATAAAGAGAAACATATATCAAGGCCAAACAAATATTAAGAGCTAGATGTACAAGGGTAAGGGGTGGGAAGGTTGCAGAAGAAAAAAATAGCATACATTACTAAGGTGGCGTTTAGACTTTAGATTAAAAAAATTGGAATGGGATTGGGAATCAAGAATGGCCATCCTCATGACCAAAAAGTTCTAATACAAACATGATAAATGATAATCTCATTCAAATTCCAATTCTTGGTTCTAATTCCTGAACAAAACTTCTAATCCAAACGCTACCTAGTTATAATTATAAACTTGAACAATACTCACAACATACATTATGAGGCCCATCCTTACAAGCCACCACGCTGGTGAGTCATTTGTTAACATGATGGATACAAATAATTCTCAATTTTAATCATAACAAATTATTTTCTACATTTACCATAGAATTAAATGATAGCTCATTTTCCTGAACTTATTATGGTCAAAAGATGAATTAATTTGTCATGAATTACTATAAGATGACATAAATGCATAATACTTGACAAATTGATCAACACATATAGCTAAAGATACTATACCACCTCAATTATTTTGTTCTTCTAATCTGAAATAAAAGAAAAATGATGATTGGTACCACCTTGAATTTCGATAGCACAGCTGCGCTGGTTCAGAGTTCAGATGTACTTCATTCTCACGTTTTCAAAGAAAGACATTCTTATATGTTTCATATATACTCATTTTCACTTTTCAAGAATTGATCAGCTCATGCACTTAATAATAGCACTATGAAGAAAAAGAGTCGGACACCTCACAAACAACCATGTAAGCAAAAGATACATGTAGAGTGACCTCTCTTAGAATAAGGCACTAGAAAAAAATGTCTACAAGACGGTTAATGGAAATTGATAATGAATAAATTCATATACCTGATGTACTGATACGAAAGCTGTGCAGCAGCCACCAAGGAATCATCAGTGTAACGAAGCTTGTGGTGAATCTCATACCTCTCTCGAAGACCCTGCAAAATTTGTATGGTTTCATCCACAGTTGGTTCGGGAACTTTGACTGGCTGGAATCTTCTCTCTAAGGCTGGGTCTTTCTCAATGTGCTTTCTATACTCATCTAGTGTTGTAGCCCCAATACACTGCACACAATAAATTAATTTAGATAGAACTAACTCATTCTTAAACTAGAAGATACGGAGCACAAATCCACATCAATTACACAAATAAGTAGCAGAAATGAGGTCAAGATTAAATAGTACAATGATCATGCTATTTTCCCAACTATGCATACAATTAATAAATACCAAACTGGAAGTTCGCTGATTGACCAGATGGTTTCAAAAGGGGAATGGTTATACAAAAAAAGTATTTAGGTTCTTCATTATATATTAAGACTGGAAAAAAGAACCACAATCCAAATGCCAAGGCAAGTCTCGTTTCATAAAAATTTAAGCATAAAAGGTCATAGCTTCATTAGCTTGTGGTCACAATTACTAAAGGTTAGGCAATTGTTCAAAATTAAATCTACCCACAATACACAGATACACCACCTCACAATCACAATTCACAAACATATCATTCTAAACTAAAACACCAAAAACACATCACATCGGTCGCGTATACAAGGACTATGTTGTACCTGTAATTCACCTCTTGCAAGGGCAGGCTTCAAGATGTTTGCAGCGTCAATAGCCCCTTCTGCTGCTCCAGCTCCGATTAAAGTGTGTACCTCATCAATAAAAAGTATAATTTCATCGCTTTGTTTGATTTCCTCCATCAGCTTCTTTAGTCTTTCTTCAAATTCTCCACGATATTTTGTGCCGGCCACAAGAAGACCCATATCCAAGGTTATAACCTAGTTATCAGAAAAGACAAGGAGCACACACACAAGTAAGAACATCATCTTTCAATAACAGTAGGGGATAAACGATGTTTACCTTCTTAAGAAACAGGTAATGGTAAAGGGGGGCTCAAAACACAAAATATTAGCTGGCTGAATGTACAAACATGTATCTCCTCATTTCTGGACCATACACAACTCATCACTGGTATGCCAAAAAAATACCATTGACTGGAACAAGGGACATGAAATTAAGACTCATTCAAGTATGATCATCTGAAAGGAATTCTAAAAACTCATCTTTTTTTCATCTCCGAATTTTGTAAAGACACAAATCTTTCAGAAAAGGATTTTCCATATGTGATTAAACTCAGAATAACCATTCCATCATGACATGTAACTACAGTGGCATCCAATACTCACACCTTGCTAAGGCTTTGACAAACCAATGCCTACCTTTTTCCCTTCAATTGTTTCTGGAACGTCACCAGTTGCAATTCTCTGAGCAAGGCCTTCCGCAATTGCTGTTTTCCCAACACCAGGTTCTCCGATAAGGCAAGGGTTATTTTTTGTACGACGGCCCAAAATTTGGGTGACCCTTTCAATCTGTGGCTGCCTTCCAACAACAGGATCCAGTTTTCCCTAAAAAGAGCAAGAAACCATTTAGAAAAGAAAAAAAATGTCACAGTAAAAGCAAGCAGATAATAAATTATATTTTAAGAATGATAAAGGACAATAAGCAGCATCTTACCTCCTCAGCTAGCTTAGTCAAATTAGTACCATACTCCTCAAGAGTTGGCATTTTATTGCCGCTGGTTCCTCCGCCAACACCAGCACCAACAGCTTCGGTGCTCTCACCTACCATACGTATAACCTACATACAGGTTACCATAAAATTATTTATCAATTTGGAAAATCAAAATTCAATTAATACAATGAGGAAGGACATAATGCTTGCATGTGTGCGAATGTTACTCGGGTCAGCACCCAAATTCTCAAGAACACGGGCTGCTACACCTTCACCCTCACGCAACAATCCAAGGAGCAAGTGCTCAGATCCAATGTAGTTGTGGCCTGAAATATCATTAAATACATATTTTCCCAATCAACTCGGATTTATTTCTCAAATTGGAACTTATGCATATTGGAAATCTAAAAACTAAAATTAGGATACCATTCAAAATTGCATAATATTAAAATGGGCAGCCAAGAAAAAGATGGTAATGGTTGAATTATTCACCAGGCCGTACCAAAAACTGGAGATACAATTGAAGGCACAACCTTGCTAGACAATTAATTAAAGCTATAATAGAGACATGCTCATAAACTTTAACTTAAGCCAGACAGCTTGCATTACACTCAATAATCATCATGAGGTTATTCCATACATAATAGCATAACAGAGAATAATGCAATTTGTTCAACAGCACATTTCCAAATTCAATGTCACTCCAGGTTTATGCGGCCCGCAAAAGAATACAAGACCATTGCAAGTCCTACCAAGGTAGACACAAACACCATGTTTATGTGAGAGAGAGGCAAACATGAGTTTAATATTAGCCAAATGCTATCCTCACAGTCAAGTATGCAAAATTATAAAAGGCAAGAGGAGAAAGGAAATGAATATTACTCAGTTGGCGGGCCTCCTCCAGTGAAAGTTCCAAAACTCGCTTTGCACGAGGAGTGAAAGGAATCTCCACGGCTACAAATCCACTGCCCCTTCCAATAATCTTCTCCACTTCTACACGGGCATCTTTGAGATTTATTCCCATCGATTTAAGTACTTTCGCAGCAATTCCAGTACCTTCACCAATTAGACCCAGTAAAATCTGCTCTGTGCCAACAAAATTGTGACCAAGCCTTCGTGCTTCTTCTTGTGCAAGCATAATTACTTTAATTGCTTTTTCTGTGAAGCGCTCAAACATAGCTTTGACTACATGTCGTGTTTTCTTTCCTCTCTGGGGCCGTGACAATGAAATTGCAACCCTGGAATGAAAATCCTGACCAAATCCCGCCATGGTATTTAAGGCATTGGAACCTCCTAGTCCTGTTAAGCTTCTAATTCTCAAAGCAGGAGTTTGTACACAATACATCATCCGGATGCCCCCTTTTGATTTCCCAGACCGTTGTGATTGAGAATGCTTTTGGCCATAAATTAAACCAGGAACATTGGTTGACTGAACAAGCACCCTGGCCATATTTGTAGACTATGGAGCCTGTATTACATTATAACAGATGTTACATGAAGATACATAGACGGTGAAGATGAAGGTGACCTATGCATTCCATCACTAAGATTTGAAAATAGATCTGCACCATCCTCACCCATTACTTCCTCAGCAAACATCCAATAATTTTTTTAGAGAAGAAATATCAAGCAGATCATGCTATCAAAGATTGATGACATTGAACATTATTACAAGCATGAATGTCGTTGCAGCAAAATTGATGCATGAAAAGAACAAGTACAAGTACTGACCTTCAGAACAATCTAAAGACCATAGACTGTACTTTTCAATCATGTACATCTAAGATTCTTCCACACGCATCACACGAGCATAGAATACAAAGGACCCAACATTTTTCATATTTATTTATTAAATACCATTGTTTCATATATTCTATAGTGATTAGACATTGTTACCATACAAATGGCTATATTAATAATGATATGTTCATGTAATTGATCCTTCATAGTATATAGATGGCAATTCAAATTCTACCAACAATCAATCATGTTGACATTTTTGCTTTAATCTAAATGGGAAAAGGAAAACAAGTAAATCAAGTCAATGGGTGAAAGGTGGAGGTGGGATCCATCATGCTAGCATTAAATCTATTATAACACAGAAAATCATATTGAAAGAGGAAGGGTTGTAGTCATTTAGACTATGAAAGTTAGTATGTAGCAACTGCAAATAGATGCACATCTAGCATTTGCTTCATAGCATCACAACTAAATAGTGTGTTAGAAGTTCAAACCATATTCAAATCTCATGCATGGTTCTAGTTCCTCAACAATTCTGTGGTTCAAGCTACATTGTGGGTGGGTGGGTTGACAACTAAGTTGGGAAAAAACATGGTGAAAAAAAAGGAGCTTTCCTAGCCTACAAATATAGTTCCATGTTCATGTTCCGTGCAAATACGCAACCAATACAATTTCACACCCACCTTACTTTTGACTTCCCAAACTAATTCAGTATTAATCAGAACACTTAATTAACCAGAAGATCACATATAAATTCCCCAAAAAAGAAATAAAATTTCTGAATGTTACCTTTCCCTGAACACTACATATACACACTGAATCATTAAATAAAATTCCCAACTAAGCTAAAAAAACATAACATCAATCAAATACCAGAAATAGCTGAAAACACCATATCTGAAAAAAGAAAATAATCACTCGACCCGAAGCTCGCCACTTCCAAAAATCAAAACTTCACCTACCACAATCAATTAAAAAGTAAAACCCTAAACTTCCAGAGTACCCAATTTCACAGGCAGCTGAACCCAACACCCGCGGCTCAAAATTCACACAGCACACAAACCAAAATGAAAAATTTACAAAAAAATCTTACCTAAATCTTCAAAGTAAAATCCTAATAAATTGAAAATGGAACAAAAATTAAGGAAAAAGAGGCAGAGACCTGTAGGGTCTGTTGGAGAAGAAGAGCGAAAAAGGAAGAGACCCGTTTTAATGGTCGGCCGAGGAGGTCGCTACAGAGAGAAATTGTAGTTATGGTCGATAATTTGCGGTGTTGCTTGCTCTATCTGATAAATAATATCTCTCATCTCATTTTGAGCCGCCACTCCATCGAGCTCCATGTACTGCCACCGCACTCTATACTCTACGTCACCTGCGAATTGCGATCGCATCGCCTGTAGCCGTCCAATCTCATCACCTGGACACGTGGCGATCTCTGAGTAGTCGATGGGACCCACCGGTCTTGAATGGAAGTCTGGGAAATATTAGCATTGTTGATCGTGTGGAGTGTGTGATTCCGTTTTTGCCCTTACATGGACGTCCTGGTTTGCTGACGTGGACCCATCCGTAATGGTTGGCTGGTTGCTAATGGGAATAATATAAATATGTAGTAGTACACACTGAAAAATATATATATTAGGATTTGGATATTTAGAAAATTAAATAAACACCAAAATGGCTCCATATAAATGGGAAAACTTGGAAGAAGTAGGGCCATTCATTTGTGGAAATATATCTTGTTTCTTTGTGAATGAAAATATCTATACATAGGAGCGTTCAGGGGCGATTTCCCACCTGTTGGTCCAAATTTGTAACTCTGACGTCATTTCGCGGGTCAAAAGATTTAGTTTACAACTTGTACGCCACTGTAAGATGTATATTTCTGCGGTTATTTGATTGTTGGGTTGTGGTCAATTTTGTGGGTCATTTGCTTACTGTCAAATATTGTTGAGGTAACCCATTTATATCAAGTTTTTCAAGTCCAAACATTACTAAAACAGTCTTATATCAAGTATATTTTTTTTTTAGATAAAGCCAGATTTTATATATATATATATCAAAAGACGGAGGTCCATGATTTACAAAAACCACCTAGCCCTATATTCGCTAAGCTATGGGCCCCAGACAGCCGTCTGGTTGCCCATTTACAAAAAACTCCTACAAAATGTTGAACCAACCTCCGTATATCCTCCACGGTCGTCCATGCTTCATGTTCTCTAAAACGCAGCTGAGACATATCCTTCATCCTCCTGCTTTCCATTATCGCTTTCCTCATCTGCCTTTTTCTTCTTTGCTGTTGCCTGGAACATGGGTTCAGATGCAGCTCTCTTCCTTCTCCCTCCCATTGGCACATCTTCTGGTCCATAGTCCTCTACCCAAACAGGAAAGGAAGAGGTAGGCTCCGACCGCCATGCCTCCTTCTTA
>JAYMTF010000515.1:0-34477 GCA_036897485.1 Pelargonium nanum | reverse complement strand
AAGCCATCTATTTGGACGTACTAATTACTAGTTACGAAACGACCTTGATAGCTTTTATTTGTGTCCTAACTCGATAATTTAAGAGCTAGGTTCGCCTCGATTTTTGCCTTTTTCCCTATAAGCTTTCATCAAACTATTTGCCGCTATATATTTCAAGAGTTTGCTTAGCTTATTGTGGATCAATGTCCCTAACCAATTTTGCAGCGGTTGCTAAAACACTGATCTCATTATTAATGCTGATTCTAGCAAAACCGTCCATCAAAGGCTTTAATGATAGAAAACTCATTTTCGTTATAGCTTTGCGAACGGACCGATAAAAGAAGATAAGAAGCTAATTCCCATTAAAGTTTTGCAGTGAACCGATAGAAGGAGCTAAAACACTTTTGGGTGTGTCAAGATTGTCATTCAGACTCTAATGTCATGCTAGAGAACCAATCTGACTAAGAGTTTAACCTTATAATAGTCATTATTTATACTTTTATGTATTATATATCCCAACAAAAAAAGAAGCACACCAATGCAAATAGATAAGCTAATAAGCTTAGTTGAACAAGTGCACAACAATGCATGCACATATAGCTAGGCATATATGCAGGCCACTCGGTTGCTGTCAAGGATAGGATCACAGGAAGAGATAAAATTGGTAGTCATATTATCTGATAAGAGGCACTTGCTGCTTAAAGCTGGCTCTTCTTCAGTGTCTTTTTATCATCTCTTGTCAGCTTCTGGTGGCAACTTGTCAATGTAACAATTTTTATTTGTGGAAGATGGTTACAATGTTCATTGTTGTTTTTGTTATCAGAGAGAACATGTGCGAGTGGTGGCCAATAGGACCACTGAGAATTGAAGTTTCTATTTGGAGCAAAATCCAATTGGGAAATACCTACCAGTCTACAATATAAAGGTTCATCCATTGGGCTTGTTGTGCCCTAACACTTGTCAATCACAAACAATTCTCTGCTGATTTTGATGCAATATTGCACATCAAAGATGGAGGGTTTGCATGAAAGCTGTTGTCTTTACTGTTGTATAAAGAAGAAGAAATTGAAGGGTTCGTGTTGTTTTGAAAGAGAGATTTACTTTTTTTGTATGGTATGACAATGCCTTAGAGAATTAGTTTTGAAATGTGAATTTGAAGACACTATATGACAGAAAATAATATTGTTGTGAACATCTTATTGGAATATATGTGTGTCAAGTGAAAATGTATACATATATGCCAAAAGAACTCTTAAAATATGGTTGGTGATAAATACTTCTTTCTTGCTAATGGATATGATGCGAATTTATATTGCAAAATAAGAGAATTTGAAGTTTCATAAACATGTATATAAATGGGGTGTGGGTGATTGTTTTGCTCATCATAGTCATATATAATTCTTCGTCAAGTATCTGTCACAAAACAAGTAGTATAAGATAATAAAACAAAAGAAATAATTTTTTTATCAAAGCACGTTGGACCAAACAATTTAAGCGTTTTGGGTTAAAAGGGGAGAGCTACCCCTGTTGTATAGCTTAACTAGTGTTTTAAGTAATACATTCAAACATAAATTAAATTCTTTTTATGTGAAAATTTTTCAATTATGATTTTATAGATTTATATATAATAAAATATTATTTAATTATTACATCCATTGATTCGTTCACATGTATGCATTATTGTGTTATCTTTTGATGGATAACAAGAAGTCAGATGTCCTAACCTTTTTCTTTATTGAAAATGAATTAAAATCACTGAAGATTGCAAAAAAGGAAAAAGTAAAGAACCTAAACATATAGGGCACCATTGATGTTTACTGATGATCCCACAATATGTTTTATGGACGTGACTGCAAGTATGGCATTTTCCTAGACGTTTTCATGCCTCAATTTGTTTCCTTTGCACCTCTAATTTGATGATAGATCCTATAACTTACTTTATATTTATATTTTTAATTTCCTTTTTTGTTATTTTAGGCCTTGAATTGAAAACCCACTAACACAGTAATGTTTTTCTATCTCTTATAGAAGATTAGTTGTTTGAAATACTATCAAACACTACAAATATATATAGGGTATCTTTACGCAACTATCTTAAATATTAATCATTTTTCAATCAGTTACCTAAATTTTTTCCGCATAAATCCTAAAATTTAAATGTTCAAACCATTTGACAAAACAAACATAAACATCTTTCTTCACATTAATTATGTGGTCTAATATATATAAATGTATATCACCTTAGAGTCACTATATGATTTATTTTTAAAAACTTTGTTGTGAGAGAAGACATTTTTATTTCTTTTAACAAACAATTTATAATAACAAAGACATGTAGGGTCAAGCGGTTGATGCGATTTGGATTCCCTTTGAGGTCTCGGGTTCGAGTCTCATTGTCGAGGGTATGAAGTAAGATTTATGAGTTTAAGGTTAGAATTAACAACTAACAAGATGACGCTCCCACTAAGGGGTGAGAAACACATACATTCACATGTCTGCGTACCTAATTACCAAACTCCAATAAATGAAAATTAAAAATATTAAAGAAATGATTTTTTTTTGGGCTGGAATCTTTTTATTTGGTAACTTGGCCCATTTTGGATCCTTATTTTTAAGGATGAGCCCGGCCCGGTCCGCCCACAAAAGTGTCAAATTAAACTCCCGCTCGAATTCAAAAAAATGAGAGAAAAAGGCAAAAATGTCCGTTAGAGACGACTGAAGTTCAATTCTTGGATCTATCACTGTCTTCAACGAGAGCTAGAGCTTGCAATACAGGGCGTTTCTCTGTTTCTTCTCCACCACCAAAGGAGAAGGTCTAGGCTCTCTGCAATTTATGCACTTCTGAGACAGATCTCGTTCGCATGTGTTTCGGAGTCTGTGGAACGAGAGAGATAATGGAAGACCGCGCTGAAGAGAACCGATTGATGCAGAGAATCGCCAAAATCTTGAACGAAACCCGGACATCTTACGCCACACATCCCAGGAAGCTGAAAGAGCTATCGACCGTCCGTTCCCAGTCTCCGTCCCCTGCCCAATTCTTCTCAGCGTTCTCCAAAACCCTAATTCCTCTTTTCAATTTTCAGAAACGCGCCGCCTCCACCGAGCGCGTGGTCCGCTTCGTCTCTGTCTTCGCCGCCACCCCCGATTCCAAAAGCTCGCCCGACAGTGATGGATTTTTGGACGAGTTTCTCAAGTTCCTCCTGGTTGCAACTGCGGCTGCCAACAAGACCGCCAGGTTTCGCGCATGCCAAATCATTTCTGAGGTAAGTAAATGGTCTTTACGCCTTTAAGTTGAGAGTTTTAGCTGTTTAGGATTATGAATTTTGTAGAGGTTGCATTATTTTTGAAGCTGGACTTTGTAAAGAATTGTGCAGTCTGTTTATTGCAACCAGCTGCTGTATAGTATTTATAACTTTCTTGTTAATTTGGATGTCTAGCTGTAGAAAATTGACTATTATGCTACAATTGATGATTTTGAAAAACTATAGTGTTTGGGAAAGAGAGGAAAATTGATATTTAAACTTGCACTAATATGGTTGGAGTTTAGTTGGTGTTGTATTATTTTGGAAAAATATCCAGTTTGTGGGAAAGAGAAGAGAATTGATGTTTAATTTTTTATTACTGTGGTTGTAGTTTAGTTGGTGTTGTATTATTGTTATCACAAAAATTTATTAATTGTACCCCTATATCATTGTTAAGTTGACTTTACCAACCAACCGATTCTCTTAGTTCAAATGTTTCTCTGGTTACAAGTATATGTGTAAAAGTTGTTTCAAATATTTTGATTTTGTACTTTAGTATCTTTTCATTCTAAAGTTTGCTTAAATCTGCTCTATATTGTTTTATTTGGTTTTCTGTAGTAGAACTTGATTAATTTATTCAAATTATTGCTTGCTATCTGCCATAAAAAACATATGTTACAATCAAGAGTATTTGTACGAAATTTGTAGCCCCAACCATACATGTTTGATATTATAATTCCTGCTTTTATAGATCATTATGCGGTTGCCCGACGATGCTGAAGTGAGCGATGAACTTTGGGATGAGGTCATAGAATGCATGAAATTGCGGGTCGGGGACAAAGTGCCTTTAATCCGTTCATTGGCAGTGAGGGCGCTTTCACGCTTTGCACATGATTCTGAGAACAGTGACATTCTTGATTTGTTTCTTGAAGTGCTTCCACTAGAACAGACTGCAGTAAGTATCCGAGATATACTATTTTTTCTTTGGTATGAACTTAAGATCTTCGAATCCCATACATGATCTCTTTGCCATTGGAGCCATGGCCCAGGTGGGAACAATGTCTCTTTCGAATTCTGAGCGCATAATGAAGTTCATTTCATATTACCAAGATATATCGAAAGCTTGCCCTAGCACAAGTGGACTAATGTATCTTTAAATTTTGTACCCTCTATATAGATAAATGAAGACAGTAGTATAAGTATTCCCCAAAGGATGATCCTTAATTTTTATTTTGTCTATAAAGCTTATAATCAACAACTTGAATTAATATGTATGTTCATTAAGAATGAAGGCATCACTATCTTTTGCTTATGGGTTGGAGCTCATAATGTGTGTGCAACTTTGGCATGTTTGCAGGAGGTTCGTAAGGCTATTGTGTTATCTTTGCCTCCTTTAAATGCAACGTCACAAGCAATCATTGATTGCACCATGGACGTAAGTGAGTCAGTCCGGAAAGCGGCATACTGTGTTCTAGCAAACAAATTTCCTCTTCAAAGCCTAAGGTAGTTTCATGTCATAATCCCATTATTGTTCCTTCCGCTTTATCATTCCATCTTCTCTTTGTACTGCATTCTTAATTATATTATTGAACATTGATTACGATCTTTGATATAATTTCCTCATTTTTCTTTCCACCATAAATGCATTTAATTTCATTGAAACGTAAAATCATTACCTGAATCGATATCTAGTTGCTTCTGGCCGCAAGGTGTCTATTTAGTTTCTTTCTCCTACTATTTATCAGAGATAAAATGTTAGAATGATATTTGTTGCACCTTTCCAAAACTTCCATGTACCATTAATATTATTATGCATCATGTACTTACTAGTCTCTTTCATTTGCTATATTTGACAGCATCAAGCTTAGGACATTGATTCTTCAGAGAGGACTTTCTGATCGCTCTTTGGCTGTTTCCACGGAGTGCCTGAAGTTAATGAAAGATGAATGGCTTGCTAAGTGCTGCAATGGAGATCCCATACAACTTCTTAAGTATCTTGATGTTGAAACCTATGAAGTGGTCGGGGAGTCAGTGATGGAGGCTTTACTTAAAGCGGGTTTAGTGACGCTGCACGATGAAGATAGTATACGCCAATATATTGCATCAACGAGTGATGAAACTGAAGGTTGGTAGGCTGACAAACTAATATGGAGTGTTCACAAGTTAGAGAATGCCAGTGACTAGGGTGGTTTGTAATGTAAACTATCTTAACAGAAGTATTTTATTGACTCAATCTGACTGATTCCAATAGCTCCTAAAGCACTAAAATATATGCCATCAATTTATGTTGCTCTTTTAAGGTATCCTAATGGTATTAATTATCTTTTTTATAAGGTTCATCACATTCTTCAATGAAGATTCACCTAATGGAAGCAGAGGTTGCTCTTTATTGGAGGACTGTATGCAGTCACTTGCAAATGAAAGCACAAGTAAGTTTATTTCGTACTTCATATCCTTTGGACTATTTTTGTGGCATAACACAATTCAGAACCTAAAATGTTTAGAAACATCAACTAGTAGACCAATCCAGTTGCAAGAATGCTAGATTTTATTGTCAGTGGTTCAGTTTAATTCTCTACTTTGCTTGGAAGAAATCACTCACAAACCTTTGTACTGCCTAGAAGCTACCAATCATTTTATCTAAAAAGTAAAAGCAAACAACACATTAAATATTTTTGGACTGTGACATGAGTATTTGGTGAACTCTTCATGGTGTTGCAATGTTTGAAAGTGTTCCCCTAAATCAAAATTATGTTATCTTACAGGAAAAGGCCTCTGCTGCTGCTACCACAATGGGTACTGAAGCTACGGTATATGCTTCAGAAGCGTTAGATAGCAATGATCTTCTAGACAGAATTCTTCCTGCAACAGTTTCTGATTTTATAGATTTGGTCAAAGCTCATACTGATGCTGGTGAGTTATATACTGGTTGATACAAACCATAATTTTATATCCAGTATTCCAGTTTTATCATTTAATATAACCTGATCTTTTCAGGACCAAATTCCCGCTTTTCATCTCGGCAGTTACTTTTGCTTGGTGGAATGCTTGATTATTCAGATGCCACAAACAGGAAGGTTGCTGGTCTATTAGTGCAGGATTTGCTCCACAGGCCTCTTGAGCATGAAGTGGATGATGATGGGAACAAGGTTATAATTGGAGATGGCATAAATCTTGGTGGAGACCGAGATTGGGCTAATGCAGTGTCCAGCCTGGCAAGGAAAGTCCATGCTGCTGCTGGTGAATTTGAAGAAGTTGTACTTGGTGTGATAGAAGAGCTTGCTCAGCCTTGCAGGGAGAGAACAGCTGATTTCATGCAGTGGATGCACTGCCTTGCTGTGACTGGCCTCCTCTTAGAAAATGCCAAATCATTTTGTTGGCTTCAAGGAAAAGCTATTGAACCAACTGAACTGTTGCAATCATTATTGCTTCCAGGGGTATGAATCTAAACATAAGCTCATTCGATCACACTATTATTTTTCCTTTCAATTGTTATTCCAACGAACTTATTAATGAAATTCTCTATAAGCTTTTTGGGTGTTTTAAAGTCATATCTGTATGACCTCCAACCACTGGGCTTGGAGAAATGGTTGACCACTGTGTCCGTGTGTGTGCCCTAGGTAGAAATGACATGTATGATGACACAATAGACACATTTAATCTTTTTGACAGAGAAGTAGAATATATTACTTATTGTCTATTGGTGTTGGAGAATTTTATTTTTGATCGTGGAGAGGGAAATGCCCCTTGGCCACAATATATGTTGGGAATTGTTAAAATAAGATAAATATATAATTTAGAATTTGTGGCAAACTAGAGAGAGGTTCTAGCACCAATTTTGTGATACTCTTCATGGATACTTGTTTAGCTATAGGCTATTTGAACACAAACCCAATACTCATACCCATTTATTGTGTTCAGCAATGTAGTTGAAATACAAGGAGTGTTCTTGTAACATAATCCAAACTCTTTTTGAAATGCAATAACTACTGGTATGGTCATGGAATGCAGGCAAAACATGCTCACTTGGACGTGCAAAGGGTCGCCATTAGATGTCTCGGGCTTTTTGGGCTGCTAGAGAGAAAGCCAAGAGAGGAACTAGTAAAGCAGTTAAAGCTTTCCTTTGTCAAGGCTCCCTCTCCAATTAGCATAGTTGCCTGTAAAGCACTAATTGATCTTGGAATGTGGCATGGTCCTCAGGAAGTTGACAAGGCTGTCGGATTGGATCTTTCATCCCGACTTGGTGATGAAAGGACGACCTTTTGTCCAATTAATACCAATGATATAAATGAGAATTTTAATGTAGCATTGCTTGATCTCTTATATTCTGGGTTTGATGAAAACTGGGGCAGATCCATTGAGAATTATGAGAACGAGTCAATTCAAGCAGTTCTTGGAGAAGGCTTTGCAAAAATTCTTCTTCTAAGTGAGAAATATCCAAGCATACCAGCATCTTTACAGCCTTTGCTCTTAGCCAAGCTCATTGGTCTTTATTTCAGGGACGACACAAAAGATTTGCAGAGGTAGAATAATTTTGCTTCTATCTATCTTATTCTTTACGCGTATAATCACTTGAACTTATTTCTGTATAATATTTTATCAGGTTGAAGCAGTGTTTGTCTGTGTTCTTTGAGTTATATCCTTCTCTCTCAGCCAATCACAAGGCAAGTTGCAGAATTCCTTTCACATGTGCATCCATAGAATCTAATTGCATGTATTTTCATTTATTTATTTATGGATATGTGATAATTATGAAACTGTGCAAGTGCAGAAGTGTTTGTCAAAAGCTTTCATTCAAGTCATGCGTGCAATGTGGCCGGGTATCAATGGCAATAGTGGAGGTTCTTCAGTTATGGTGTCCAATTTGCGTAAGCATGCAGTTCAAGCGTCACGCTTTATGTTGCAGATGATGCAGACTCCCTTACATGCAAAGGAGACCAAAATGGAGAATGAAAATGGTAGTACAGAATTGCCTGATAATTCAGATGTCTCTGAGGAACCTTCGCTTGAGTGCGAGGAAGAAGGACTTGCTATACGCATAGCCACAGAGGTAACGATTCCCAATCAGTACTTCACCCAGAAATATGGGTTAGTGTTAATAGCTTTTCTTTGTCCAATTTTGTTCATCATAGCATGAACTGGAGTTGCGTTTTTAGTATTCATTATATTTATTATTTCAATGCGTCAAGATTTTTTTTTCTTTCTGATCAGTATCTCGTTAAGTCAATAATCCTTGAAAACGAAGTGCGAAGTCCCTCTCCCTCATTTAATATCCAATAGTTTAAGATTGAAATTTCTGATACTGTAAAAGATTATTGCCATGTGCATCTAGAACTCGTTCTCTTAGCTAAAGTGTCCAAGCTATAGTTCCTTGAGTTGAGTGGCTAATGAGAGAGCCCAAGAACTGACGACGAGGAAAAATGAACTGGAAATAGTAAAGGATACCAAAAAATCCTCTCACAATACCTTAACCGATGCAGTATATCATATAGTCCTACAATTGTCTGTTTAAATATCTGTTCAGCAGAAAGTTGGCATCAAATTGCATTGTCTTATCCAAAATAAGAAAGCTGTTATTGTTGAACTAATATTTTGTTTCCTCAATATTGATGTTATTAATTTGAAAGAATACTTGGATGAAGTGCTTTGCATTTTATTATATTAAACAATTAATATGATTTTCTTATGCTTTCTTGAGGTTGCAAGCTTCCATGCAAAGAAGACATCTGCTGAGAAGGCATATGTATCAGCACTATGTAGAATACTGGTGTCACTTCATTTTCGTGCATCCCAACAAGAGGCGATCAAGTTAATGAGAAAGCTTTTGAACCATGTAGCCGAATCTATATCAGGAGAGAAAGATCTTGTAAAGGAGGTAAAACGTATGGCTGAACATCTTAAGTCAGTGGATATACATCCGGATCAGGAACTATTGCAAGACCAAGCTGATCAAATTTTGGGTAAAATCCTTCACTAATTCTATTTAAGCTTTTGGAAAGGTCAAGCTGCTTAGGGTAGTTGTAATTTTTGATCAAGAAAGTATTTTGAAAATTGCTAAGATAGAGAATACTGTATTAGAAACACACTAAAAAAAACCCTTCAAAATGGAAAGTTATTTTGGGGGATGATTGCTGTTCTTACTCATTTCTTAAATGCATATGTTATCAATGGCAATATAGAAATGAAAATTGAGGCCATAAGTTTAAATTATATATATGATCTACTTATTGACTATGCATCCAAAAGTTGGACACTTTACGTACTTTAAGGCATGAAGATTGGAGATAGATTTCCCTACGTATGTTCTATCATTAATAATGTTGTTCGCTCCCTCTCTCTCTCTGCATGTTAACATCTGAATGACTCTTTTTGCCCCACTGTGATTAATGCAGGGAGGTTAGAGCTAGATTTCGACCTTGATGTCAACCGTTGTGCAGCAATGCCACCAACACCAGCTCCACGCTCAACCAGACCAGCCCGTGGCAGGAGACAAGTAAGGCATGATTATTCTTCCGATGAAGAGGATTCACCTGCCACCATTGTTCCTACTATTGTAGCGACAGGCAGCAGATCACAGAGGGCAAGTAAAACAGCAGCACTTACCAAGATGACCGCTACCAGAACTGTGAGAATCATTGAAGAAGACGAGGAAGAAAGCTCAGATGTCACATCTCAGGATTCTGATGACGAGTCTGATGAGAACTTGGAATGAGATGAGTAACCCGGCAGATTCTCTCTGCCAAGACTGATATTTGTTGTGTGATATGTCAGGTAAATTAACCCACAGATCATGTATGATCACAGGATTTGTAGCGAGCTAGTGTTCTATTTCGTTTCTCATGGAAGATGTACATGTCAAGTTTAATGAACTGGGTCAGTGAACTTGTATTTACTTGAAGATGCTATCTTTGCTCCTATTATGTGCGTGCAGTGAAGTGAAAATTCACTTTTGCAGTCCAATCTGCAGTGTACTGATAATTGTTAGACTTTGACACAAAAAACAAGTTAAATTGGCTCTTATCTCCAATAAGGAGTCACAAGTAGAAAAGCTTGCAGGGACCATTTGTAGTGCTGAATTTTGTACCGTGTAGAGCACAGGACAAAAAAGGCCCAATTTTGAGCCACTAGTCATAAAATCCAGGGAACGCAAGTAGATACCAATGGTATATATGCATATTATTGTCTAGTCATGAATGGTTGTGGTTGTGGTGGTAGTGGACACGTAGAGGAGAGGGCAACAAAATGTGCGTCTTTAGAACAAAAGTGCCTTAAAAGAGCAAACGTAACGTCGGTTTATGCAAAGGGCCAACATAATTTTGGTCTTCTCATTCTCTTACCACTTTTTTGTTGCCCCTTGTCTATCCACTCCACATATTGAATAAAACGACCCCTTTAGGCCTTTTACACTTGCAGCCGTATCTGTAGTGTATATCCTCATTACGTCACTAATTTTTTTTTTAATTCAATAATAATAATTTATTAATTCAAATCGAACTATTACCAATACGATATAAAATCGTGGGTTTGAAAATTAAACTACCCAGAAAAATTTGACTAAAAAATTAAAAGCCTAACTAATTCGTGGGCCGCTCGGTTTACATACCAATCCGAAAACAAAAAATTGACACTACCAAACTGAATCACGGCTAAAACATCTCGAACAATCAAACCAAATGCACTAGAATCCTCCCCATCAGCCTGAATTATCAAGTTGGAAACACTCAGCTTGAAGAGCACGAACAACTGACAACGATTGCATTGTGAGTTCAAGGCGACCACGTGAATTGCGTTGCCAACGACGACTCATTGCAACCATCGGGATTGTCATATGATTCGACAACAAACTCGAAGGTTGATCTTATGACTCTGGTCAAACCATCATCTTCCAAGTCACTTTCGCTTTCTCTGTAACCGCCTCCTACTGCCCTGCGCACACACCAATAAAAAAACTACCACAAATCTACGGCGCACTGCAAACTTTAACAACCCCTTAACTTCCTATTTTAACGAAAAATACGGCATAAAAAACAGTCTCAGAACATCAAATTGAAAGACGTCACTAATAATTTGATATTTACTTAAGGTGACAATTATTATTATTCCTCTAATGGAAACTTTCAAAACTGTTTCTGCAGTATTGTTTGCGTACACTATACTAATCTCACGTCTCTAAAGTAAACGGCTTAATTGTCAAAACAAGACATCTACATTTAGACATATCAAAATTATTTGAAAATTTCTTATTCTTTTGAGCTACAAAAATGTAACAAAAGAAACAAAGATATATTTTTACATAAATTACTCGGATTATGCAGATTGTGTTCAATTCTATAATACTACCAGTCATACGAGCAAGTTAGTGCTCTCCCTAAATGACAATAATTTAGCCTTACACAATTACATGTAATTTCATTCGGACTCACTTTTTGATATGAACTTTAAAGAATATTAAGAGACATCCACAAATATTATATGTATTGTTGTTTATTTTCTTTAAAAAAAAAATGAATTAGTTCCAATGTAGACATCCAATGTGATGGAGTAGTTAGCCCAAGATAATGGAAATTTATTTCAAAAGACTTGGAGTATCATATAGATTGTGGTCACGTACCTTGAATCCATCCATGCAGTCATTTTTATAAGGTTACTTTTCTTTTTCTTGCTTTGTAAACTAATTCTCCAGAAAGAAAATTATTTAGAAACATGCACAACACCGACCTTCTTGAATCACGATAGATTTATATATTTTCTTGATAGAAATGTGCACAATTGAGAGTCTCTAGGTGATGTAATTAAAGAAAGAATATTCACCATTCCAAATGAATTTGGGAGGCTTAAGTCATGGACTAATCTTCTCGGTTCCCGCTATTTGCATGCACTGTATATTTACTATTATTAATAATAATAATAATAACAAACGAGACTTTTACTATTATTATTATTATGTAGAAGAAAATTTAAATTCTGAATAGGTGGGCGGATCGGGATGGTTTGGTTGTAGCGAAGTGAGCGAAAGTATGGACCACTTCAAATAAAAGTGCATGTTGCCGATTGATTTTTCTCTATTGGTTTTGAGATTAGAATAGGTAAAGAGGCAGAGCCATTTTGAACCTTATGTTGTCTCTTTGGTTAGTGACATCTACTATTGATAATTAAATAAAAAAAAGATAAAATTTGGTTAAATAGTTATCAAGTCATACAAAAACTATTATTTTTTTATATATTTAACTGTAAATTTCATATTAGCTAGAAAATATAATAACGACCAGTGTTATATTTTTTGCGAAATGAAAAAGCAGGATAGGGCTCTTTTCTTTTACTTTTGTTATCTAAAATCCGCTGGAGCATGAAATCATCAACTTGTACAAGTCTTTTCTTTCCTTTTGTACATGGAGTATTTATATAAGCATCGTTCCAGTAGACACAACAAAATATATTTTCAATAGTTATTTTTAAAAGTTAAAACAATTTACCAAATAATTATATCTTTTTTAATTTATAATTATATCTTCTTAAACAAGAAAAAAAAACATTATCAAAACTGTATTCTAATGGTTCAGACCCAACGTGCATATAAAATTGACACAATGAGCTTAACAGTACAATATGGATAACTCTTCCACTGTATTAAAATTCTTCTCAACTTCATCCAATAAAATTCAAATTTACTGCCTCTTACTTATGTCTTGAATCGAATTATCTCTAAAGGACTTATATGTATAATTTGTAGCTCGCTCCGTCTCAAGATGAGCGTTATTGTTTTTATTATGAAAATATTTTATAGTTAGCGTTTTACAATTACATTTGAATCTCTATAAATAGAAAATAAGGAATACAAGGCAAGAATTTTTTGGCTTAGCTTAAGTCAAGCCAATGAGAGCTTGTCACCACATAAAAATACTCATTTACCCACCCAAGTGAATTTGTGGGAGTGGAGCGACCCGCTGGATCCAAACATTTTAAATGAGGTGTAATAATCTCATTGGTGACTTAGCCTAAGCCAAATAATTTTTGGCTTAGAATCCTCAATCCCTATAAATAACTTTTAAAAAAAACTTAGTCAAACATGAAAAATTCATGGGTCAGCCCCCTACCGCTTAGTGTGCTGACAGTGAGGCGAGTGGAGATTAGTCTGGGTATGGTAAAACGGCTTAAGGGTGCCAAATACAAGTGCCCGCTCAGAAACCTCATAGTATAAACCGAAAAAAGAAACTTCGTAAAAAATCACTTATTTTATAACAAAAACGTTAATCAAACATGACACCATTTTAAAACAGTTAAAGTACTTAAAACTGTAAATAGTTTTAATACTACATATTTTGTGTTCCCAACATATAAAATATCAAGAAAACACATACTCCACCGTCTTTTTTCTGTTATCCATATATAATATGGAGATAACAAGTAATAACCAATTAAAACCAATAGCATGTGCTAGGCCATGTGCATTAAATTTTGTTGACCTTAAAATTAAATGTGGCCCAATTTTCAACTTTCTCCTCTCATTCTTAAATTTAATGCTCCCAAGTCCCAACTGTTATTAAAGCCAGTTTGGGTCGGACACGGACCGGACTGAACCGGACTAGCCACATAATCATAGATTCATAGGCCACAACCATAGCCTACTATTTTATTTCTCCCACCAAACATACTTCAAAAAATCATGAACCTAACCAACATTATCCCATTCTCCTTGGTCATGTGCATTACCCAATTGGTGTCAAATAATGTCCCACTAAATCCAAATTAGTAATGATCTTAATTAATTTAAAAGATGCTTAATTCATTTGTTACCATTATGCTTTTGTTAATTCTTTGCCTGTTTGGTGTTGGGTCCATTAAGTAATTTGATTCTTAATGCACAATATTGTGGTTGGGCCGTATTTGAGTATGTTAAACTGGAAGAAAGTGAATTATTAGTGGTTGTTGAATTGTTTTATAAATAAAATGGTGTTAACTAATTAATGTTGGCGACAAATGAGGAACATAATAAACAAGTTTGGAGGTAACATGCATGGTTGGTTGGTTGGGATTGGGGACAAGGTTTTGGTCTTAATTTCTTGTTCACCTATTGTGAAGCTTCATTTATTTTGAGTGTGTTTGTAAGGTTACATGGCGACAATGCAGCATGGTTATTGCTTGCTTCATCTAATCCTCACACGTGAATCTTTTATTGCAATGTCTTCTATACAATTTTTTTTAACCGATTGAGTAATATAATATGGGATGTCGCTTTCTTTTTAACTTAAAATTTTACCTCACATGAATCAATGAGAGTAAAGTCAACGATCTCATGTGTTTGTCTTTATTATTGAGTCATCCCTTAAAAGAAGTCTTGTGTACATTTCGATATTTAAATTAAACTACCTTTAGTAATTCAGTTCCATAATCTCAAGGGGGAATCTAGAGAGAGAATGTCTTAATGTAAATTATGAGATCCACTTCTCTCAGGAAGGAGATGATTTTTGTACTTACAAATATAGTTTGACATGTGTCATCATGTGGTTGAATGTTGGTGAAGTGGAGTTCACTTTGAGCCCTACATGTTGCTTAAGTTCTAGCCTCCTGGTGCCGAGTGAGCTTTGCATCTCCCGCATTCCATTCAAGCATTATGGGGATGTGTGAAGCGCATTCTGCATTGGATAATTTTCTAGCGACCTAATAAGGTGGAAAGTCTTGGTTGTTACTCGGTGTGACAGGGGTCTTGGAGGTGACCCAGAGATGTGGGGAACTGGAAGTGTTAGAGCTCTCTTTGAGAGCCTTGAAAGCTAGATAAACTTTGAGGGCTTTGGATGCTACTTGCAGAGATTAATTAAGTATGGAGAAGAGATATGTAGTTCTCTTTATGACCTTGTAGCTCCTATTGTAAAGACTAAATATCAAGGATGAGTATGCAAATTTCCTTTTGATTTTCTCTCTTGTGGAAGCTAAGCATGAAGGAGATGTGCAAAGCTCTCCTTGTAATCCTGTAGCCTCTCCTTATAAGGTGATAATATAATATTAGTGCCTTGGGATCCTCACAAGGGTCATACTTAACTTTAATGGAAGGGGAACGAGAGCATTATGATCTGGTCAAACGACATGTTAATAAAATTAGGTGAAGAAGTGACGACTATAGTCGAATTCTATGGCATGAAGGTTGACGAGCATTGATATGGCGAGGTATGACATTTTTGGGGAGACATGTCGCGATATCAAGGTTGAACATAAAGGTTGATGAACTATCTTTGGAAAATGTTGATCATTATTAGGAATCATGTCGCAACATGACCCTTGATGCCACTGCATGAGGTTGATGAGCTTTGGTTTTTATGAAATTGAGCATTCTTGGGAATTATGTTGGGGGATATGTTGGACATGTTTGGCGAGCATCTTGGTCATCCAAGTAAAAGTTGGATTTCCTTTCAACCCTTGTTAGCTATACTTTTCCGTATTACTAGACATTGATTTATTGGTAGAGATGTCACTCTTACACATAGGTGAACTCTCATGCTATACAATATTTCTACTTTATGGGTTTTTTTTAAGCTTTCAATAACGATAAGAATTTTATTGAATCGCAGATAACGATAAGCAGTGTTTGGCAATTTTTAAAAAATTAGTGTTAAATATATAAGTTTAAAGAGACACCTCTACAAAATTGGAGAAAAAAGAATAGATTAACACGAAATAAGTAAATCTGATAAGCATAATGGTTGCTGGCCACAAACAAATAGTTCTTGACTTCATTCTATAAATTAATTTGGTTTTCATGTTAAACATGCCAAATTATCAAACTTTAAAGTCTTGAGATTATGCAAAAGAGATTCTGTCTTCGTCATTTTTGGACAGAAAATATTTTATGTAAATTGCCAGATGAAGTGTTTTGTTTCAGTGGAACACTTTAAAAAATCCACTATTATTAAAAGTGTGACATTTCATAAAATTTAATATGATATTTGTTACTTATATACATAGAGTATTATAAATATAATAGTATTAATAATTGATCTCTAAAGCTGTAAATTTCATATCTTTATTCATTATTAGGTATATATGGCTATCACATCAATTATAAATACACTAACAAAATATTTCGGTGTTTGTTAATTTATTATAACAAATATAACAATATTTAATTTGAAAATTTTCTAGAATGATAAATAAATTAGAATTGTATGTGTGTGAGTTATGAACCAAAACTATATAACCATTTTGTGTTAAAATAGTTTACTTATCCAATGGTTGCAACTTACATGATAATGACCTTGCAGTGAACTAATTTTTCATAATATACTGTACACAAACCAAACTAGATTTCACTTGTTGATGTAAATTGAAAAAACAAATCTTAAATTTGGTTGGTCAATATATTTATATTTGTTAAGAAATGAAAAATAAGAAAAACAGTGTCTGTGTCAGCAACACGTACCCATCAGCTAGCATTTAGCAGGAGCGTGGAGTTGCATGCAGTTTTCCAATTTATTAAAATCAACGGTTCCGCACATACCATTATAAAATAAAAATAAAATGAGACAAAAGAATCTGACCTATAATTTTTTGTCGGAGAGTCTCAGCTAATAAATACATGCAAATGAAGTGATGTCACCTCAACAATTAATACATATATTCTCACCAACGATTTGTGAACGCAAAACGTTCTGTTCAGATCTATTTACTTTGTGTCTTGATTGAGAGTCTCGATTGATAAATTATAAATAAAATTACATTTACAGAAGTGTGGTCCCCAGTGATTACAAGTTAACCGCCAATGGCCATAACGAAAGGCATGGGATTGGGTATTATTTAAGAAGTGGGTGAGATGTCCCTTTTGCTCTTATCATATCCACTCCTTTACTTTTTGTTCACTTTCCAAACGTATACTCTACTACTTCTACTAAACACCTCCTCTTTCTTCTTTGTCTCTAATTTAAACCCTCAATTATTATCCTTCCCTATATATATTCCAACTATAAGCACTTGCTTTACACTTGTTTCTTGCTCACATTGAGAAACAAGGAGGTTTCATTCAAGAAAATGGTGGCTTTGGTGTCTCAAGAAACCATGGTGGTGGGTTTGGTCCCTCAAGAAAACATGGTCACTCTCGTCTCTCGCACCGGCAGGCACATGCAGCGCTACTCCAAAGGCCGCAGACAAGTTGTTGGGTACAATTCATCTCTTTGATTCATTATTGACAAAAAAGATTTCATTTTTTCTGTTCATTAGGGTTAGTTTTATTCTGGGTTGTCATTTAATTGCTTATTTCAAGGATTATGTTACTCAATTACTGATTTTTGTTTCTCTACAAATTGGTCAGATGCATACCCTATAGATACAGAACCAAAGAATCTGCCTTTGGGGATGAGAAAGAAGTTGTTGAAGTTCTTGTCATCAGTTCCCAGAAAGGCAAGGGCCTTTTGTTTCCAAAGGTACAATACATAAACACCCAATTGACCTTTTATTGATATTAGTTCAATCTTCACTCCCTTAACTTGATTCCACCAATGTAATGATCTTCAGGGAGGATGGGAAACCGATGAATCCATGACACAGGCCGCTTCGCGGGAGACGCTAGAGGAGGCTGGGGTTCGGGGCATTGTTCAGGTTAGTTTCTTGATTCTGTTATATATGAATCCTCAATTTCTTGAATTGACGAGGTGGAACTAAATTGGAATCTTGTGCATTGATGCAGAAACAATTAGGTCATTGGAGTTTCAAGAGCAAGAGCCACGATTCGTATTACGATGGATACATGTTTCCATTACTGGTTAAGGAGCAACTAGATATCTGGCCGGAGAAGAATGTCAGGAGAAGATTATGGGTATGCACGATTCCACTGCATTTACCGAATCTTGGTTTTAGCATTGAAAATTGTTGTAGTTGCTAAATTTGCATTGTGTTATCTTTTACAGCTTGGGGTAGAAGAAGCTAGAGAGGTTTGTCAGTATTGGTGGATGAAGGAGGCCCTGGACATATTAGTACAACGTCTCGGGGATCAACAACAAAATAACGATAATGGAGGAGTTAGGATTAGTTCTCTTTGAGGAAGAAACATGGAAATTTGAAGTGTATATAGCAATTGATGGATGGAGGATGAGACTGGTTTGATGATTTGGATGGATTAGAAGAGTAGTGAAGTAGTGTTTGTTTTTTATCAAACAAACAACTTTTTGAAGAGTGGGGGAAGACACAGAAGTATGAGTTCTGGTTCTTGTATCACTCTTTTTCTGGGTAATTTCAAGGGATCCAGGTCGCTGAAAATGAAAATTATTAGGTGGTGTTGTGATTGTAAGTTGGGATGTTAATTAGTTGAAGGGATGGAGTTTGTGTTGGGGAGAGGGACATCCTTTGATTAGATGCAAATGCGATGTAATGAGTTTATGCATATATGAATGTGTTGTAACAGAGAGCTCTCTGGAATCATCAAAATCAATGACAAAAAGTTTCTCCACTTTGTTCAAATATCTTTCTAGTTGAATTGTAAATCATGATCAAGGGTTTTGTTTGAGTATTTGTGAATAATTTTCTTTTCAAGGAGTAACAAGAGTTCTTGTTGGGGTTAAAACTGTTCATTATCATGTATCAATTATTGCTTGTTTGGTAGCTCTACTTAAAATTTAAAAGAGGTGAAAGAAGTTATATGAAAAAGAGTTTAATAAAAAAAATGTTTTTTTGTAAAAAATAATTAAAAAAGAGTATAAATAAAAGAGTTTTTCTTTTGAAGGAAAAAAAAAAGAGTTAATCATATATTCATATTGGATAGTAATTCTTAACGTATTACAATAAGTTTGGATTTTCAGTTCTAATTAACTCTACCATTATATATGACCTATGTGTGACATTTTAAACCCAACTCAACAAATTAACTCAAATATTCTCAGAAAATTTGAGTTAAAGATCACCTGTTTTATTCACATATTATGGTTTTAAATTACCATTTATCCCAATTAAATTAGTACACAATTGAAGGAAGAAGCGGTGTTACCAAATAGTCTTCTTCATGTGGCTCACTTCTCTATCTTATGTGAAAGTGTCAAAAGAGGCTGCCGGAGCACAATTGCACTTCCCGAACAAGTAGTATGGTTGTGGATAAAAAACTTTTGTCCTTTTGTTGTTCTACTTTATTCAACTTTTTGAGAATGTTGGCTTGTTCTAATTTGTAGCTGAGTACTCTTTTACAAGGGTGACAACTACATTTGAACCCACCAAAAAAAAAAAAGTAAATGTTTCCACCTACATATCCAAATATTTAATATATATATATATAATTAAACTATAATTTTGGATCATCTCTAATGTAATTTTTCAATTATAATAATATATTTCACTAATACAAAAAATCTCATATGAGAATTATTTTATATTTAAAAGTTGAAACATTTAGTTTTATCTAACTGGACTGCAAAGTATTTTTGTGTTGGGCCAAGTTGGAATATAACAAAAGTCGGCCCGTTATGACTGAATTTGAGGCCCAATAAACGAGCCCAACTTTTATTCGGCCTATCCTTCTATCTATCAATCTTTTAAAGTATAAATTGGGCTAGGCCCAAGGTTTGTGATTGATGAATAGCAAAATGACAAGAGAATTGAGGATGGGGTGGGGATGGCTTCCATTGGCACAATACAGACAAATCGCCATTAAAACTTGCAAGGACTTGACAGTGTCTCCTGTTTTGAGTTGAGAGAAACAACCCCAGCTTTCTCCTCCACTACTCCTTCAAACAACTATTGTTTTGGAGTGACACCAAAAACTCCCAACCATTTAACATTCTTGGATGGATATGGATCGTTACGGTCTACTAGTTAACAACGTGCATGTAATTCAAACCAGCTAATTTAGATAAAGTTGATGACTTTGTTTTCTTGAATTTCTAGCTGCCATAATAGTACTTAAAAAAAGTCACAAGTCACTGTATTATGTAGCAGCAGTGTGATTAGTATAGTTGTCACTTTTTTGTGTCTTTACTTACACATGTTGTGTGGTTCGAAAGTCACACCATACCCTTCTCTATCTGTAACATATATAATTCTAGAAATAAATTCACCCATAAACCCTTAGCTTTTGTATTTGCACAATCTATATATAATTATTGAAATTGTACCTCTGAATAACTAAGGATATACCACAAATCTGAAAATAATAGTATAACCATTGGCCAAACCCTACAACAACTTTATATACCAACCTTAAAGTTTCTTTGATAATAAATTCTACATGCAATTTCACTTTACATTCATGCTCATGCATGCAATTATATCTTTTTTCTTTTCTTCTTATTTTACAAAGATTCCTCTAAGCAAAACTAAAGTAAAAAAGAGTGCACATTGATTTGTTGCTGACTCGGCTATTTTGTTTTGTTTTAAAGAGCTCCCACACGCTCTCTCCTTCTCCCATTTCTTCATCATCTTCTCATCAAACCCATATATCCAACCATTGAAACAGCACAACACAAGCTTTCAAAAACTCATAAATGACACAAAACAAGCTTTAATCTTCATCAAAACCTCTTTCTCTCTCTTACCCACCACACACAATGGCTTCACTTCTCTTACAATATCTGTCATTAACAACGTTAATCTTCATTTTCAGTCTCTTCAATGTACATTTTGTTTCCTCCACAGACGACTCGTTCATTTTCGGAGGCTGCACGCACCAAAAATACGCACCCGACTCGCCCTACGAGTCCAACCTCAACTCGCTCCTCACCTCCCTGGTCAACTCGGCCACCTACTCGTCCTACAACAACTTCACCGTCACCGGCTCAAGCTCCCAAGACGTCGTGTACGGCCTCTACCAGTGCCGCGCCGACCTCTCCATGCCGGACTGCGCCACCTGCGTCGCCCAAGCCGTCAGCCAGGTCGGCTCCCTCTGCCCCGACACTTGCGGCGGCGCCGTCCAGCTCCAAGGCTGCTACGTCAAGTACGACAACACCACCTTCCTGGGCGTGGAGGACAAGACGGTGGTGCTGAAGAAATGTGGGCCGTCCGTTGGGTACCAGCCGGAGGCTATGGGCCGTCGCGATGCGGTGATGGCCGCGCTGGAGAGCACCAGTGGGCCCTTTAGGGTGGGTGGGTCCGGTGACGTCCAGGGTGTGGCCCAGTGCGTTGGGGATTTGAGTGGGACCGAGTGTCAGGATTGCGTCTCTGAGGCAATCGGACGGCTCAAAAGCGACTGTGGCACGGCCAATTATGGTGACATGTTCTTGGCCAAGTGCTATGCTCGGTACAATACCGGTGGGACCCAAGGTTACGATTCCAAGCCCCACATTGGTAATGGTAAGCCCAATACTTTTCTGAATTAGAAATATAAAATTAACATAAATATACCAATTTGGTCATTCAACTTTCGTGTTTTAACCCAATTTCGTTCGTATACTTTTTTCAACCAAAAATAGTTCTGAACTTTCGTGTTTCGATTAGGCCCATAAACAGTTTTTTAAAACCAAAAAAGTGTTTAAACTTTCAAATATTAACCAAATTTAGTCATTAAATTATTTATTTAAACTCAAAACGCAATGATCATTTTGAATCAATATGTGAAATTTCAGAAACTATTAATTTTGAGTCCCAAAAAAATTCATGAATCAAATTAGATCGTAATATGATAGTTCATGGACAAAATTGAATATTTTACCTAAAATATGTTCATAAAATTAGAAATAAAATTGAGTAATTTTGGCAATTACAGGTAGATCCACCAACGAAGGAGAAAAGACGTTCGCAATTATCATTGGATTATTAGCAGGAGTTGCTCTGATTATCATATTTCTCATTTTCTTAAGAAAAATATGTGAAGGAAACGGTAATTATTATAGCATATTCACTCATTTTTATTTTCTTTTCTGTAATTAAGTTGATAAGTAACATGATTCGTTGGCTTTTCGCAGGTAAATAATGAAATAATGTATAAATGTTTGGCGAAGTGGGTCTGAACCAAAAGATTGTCAAGTGATTTGCTTTTGGTGGTCTTTGCTTTTAGGCTTCACTTTTTATTATTATCTTTGATGATGTTAACTTTCTTGTAGCTTTTGCTCCTTTCTAGATTTTCTTTATAAATTTCTGTCAACGAAAAGGAGAGTTGAGGAAATATGTAAAGATGTTGCAAAGGAAAAGGGAGGGTTGCTGCTATTAAAGATTCCACTCTTCACAGTTCACTCCACTTAACAATGTTAATGTTGTGTTGTCTATTATATGAAAATTATGGCATATTCTTTTTTATTATTTTAATTAACTATCCAATATTTTGTTGTTAGTTTTAGTTTTAATTTTAATATTCCCCCTCGGGATGCTTTGTCTTGTGTTCATTTCATTTAATGTGCGATAATTGTGAGGTATTTCAATATTTGTCCATGACCAATGGCTAAAACTACGTAATGAACAACAAATTTGTCTTGGATATGAGAGATGGGTGGTCAACTAATGGTAATTGATAAGCCCATTTGAATTGGGGCTAACGAAAATTCAACAATAACATTAGTTGATCTTTACACGAGTATGTGGTTGAAGTCATGATCCAATCTTCTAATTTTGAATTTGAGTTATACTCCTGAACTTTATAATTGGGCGTGCACACATAGTTAAGTGAATCTCAATATGAATGTACTAAATTTCACATAGAGAGTAAGAATAAATATGGCGATAATGTGTCACACTCATGTTATGATTATGTTGTGATAAGGTGACAATGATTTCATTTCGTCAACATGACGATAATGTCACCCTTGCTTGGATCATTTGGTAGAGTATGTGGGTGTATCGAACACTAGATGGATGTTTTGAGGTAGAGTTTTTAGGAATGTAATTTGAAGTTAGAATGTGCCCAAATCTTAAGTACCTTTCAACTACCTCACGTTTCTATTAGCTAAAGGAATTACTAATTTGTTTAGATGAGAGTTCTTATCCATTGTACTATAGAGTTTATATATTGTGGTTGTTACCTCTAATACTATTAACTATTATTATTAGTTAATAATGGAAAAATGTGTAACCTATGACAAATGAAAAGTCATTGCATGAGAAGCCTCAAAACTGATAAATTTGGTAATGTGGCAACCCCTCATGCCTTCTCACCATGTTTAACATACATAGTATAGATTTGAATTTAGAATGTGCCCAAATCTTAAGTGAAGTGTGGGTAATTGTTCTGTATTTAATAAGGTCTCTTTCTTACTTGTGAGAGTTCTAAAAGATAAAGGTTAGAGTATAACTGTACGGTATGATTTTCTTAATTTCATTTTATAAGATTAGTGACCAATAAATGTGGTACTCAAATTATTTTGATGTTCTCTTAGGAACATTTGTAAATTTCAAATGGTTACAAAATAGACATAATAAAGAAGAAGATGATGAATATTATCATTTCATGGAAAAAGAATACAAAATACAACTTAAATATCTTTAAAATTTATACTATTCCACGTTTGAGTATACATAATTATATTATCTTTTTGAAATATAAATCATGAAAAATAATCTAAACACAACTTGATTATAATTTAGAAATTAAGGAGGATATATAGTTAACAGTAATAGATGCTCTCACTTTCTCATAGTCCAACGCGAAAATGGCGCTTTCTTGAAGTCATCGTTTACAAGCTTTGATTTGGCTATTCTTTTTAGCAAGCCACCTTTTATATTGTGTATCTCTTACTTTTCTGCATGAATTTAATTTTAGCTTTTGCTTCAAGCATTAAAAGAATTAAAATGTAATGTGATATCCAAGATTAATTGGATCTTGAACCCACGAATCTCAACCTCTTCCTTCACTTGGACCTTTTCCAACTTTTGATTCTGAGCACACCATTTCATGCCAATCTCATTCTATTTTGCGTACTTAGTTTTGGTGGGTGACTTTGTGTACAATTCAATTATTTTTCTTTAAAAAGAAGAGAATATGCATAAAATACACCACAATTTAGCCTTGTATATATTTTGTCAATCATGGCTACCTTTCAATATTGTATGGTTGATAAAAATTAAAAACCATTGGAACCTAAGATTGGCCTATTAGCCGAACCCACACAGACCTTACAGGCTAAGTAATGAAGTGACCAGTTTGTATATATACATTAAAACACACCACCTTTCTCTTTTATGGATTCAAGGCTGTAAGAAGAAAAATATATCATATATGTCTACAAACAGACAAACCATAAAAGATAGTAGTATGTTTGAATTATTATCATTTCAATTATTTACAATGTTGTATCACAAGAACAGCTACATCACTTTATTTTTGTGTGGATGCATGCATGATTCTACTGTCTTTTAAGGGTTTGCTTATTTATATCTACATTTTTGTTTTGAATAAAAATTGTCATTTTATGAATTTTTCAATGTTGGGATCGACTTTGCAAGAACGTAAAATTATAATTTAGAACAATTTAGAGTTTGTTTTATTTTATCTTTTTGAAAACAAGTACCATTGTGTTCACCTTTTCTATCTGAATGATTGTTATACATGATCCAGTAATGAAAGGAATATTTTGACTTTATTTATTTATGAGAAACCATTATCACGTTATAGTACACGAAATATTATTACGAGTTTAACTCGAGATTTTAATGTAATCCAAGAGCTTTAACTGTTTGGTCCACAAGGCCGCGGATAACATTTTGACTTGATTAGGTGATGTTTAAAGTGTATTCATGCTAAACACATACAAACCCTATCACTAGTCACTAGAGATTTAAAAGTGCAAACTTAAAATTCAGAATCTACTACCTTGTGAATGGGGTATCATTTATCTAAAAGGACACCATTTAAATTATACTTACAATGGATATATATCTATGAATTTATTTTCAACACTGGACAACGGACAACCACTACATCATCCATGACTCCAAATCTCCAATTCATCTACCAAATGCCTTGCAGGGCCCCTTAGGGGTGACGCAATATTCAAGACAGACATCTCCACATAGGAGGTCGTGGGTTCAAATCTCATTACGTCTGGTGGGGTGGAGTTTGGGTTAAAAGGGGAGAGTTACCCCTTATTGTGTAGCTCATTTAATTTTTGGAAAAAAAAATGTCTTGCAGAGTATAGTTCCATATCTCTCATCTCATTTTCAGGCCAAGCCCAATTTTGAAATCAGGAACAAAATCAAGCCCATGATTTAGATTAGGTTTTATGATGAGCCCATGACATCAAGAGTTAAAATAATATGGACTTACAGTTCTGGTATTGGCCCCTATATTAGACCAAACAACTATCTATCATTTGCTGGAGTCCACGTTAAAACACCAATTATTGTGACATCATAATATGATGAGTAAAATTAATATTTGAACTCGTGAAATGTGTGACATCATCAAGACCAGCAAACAATCAAAAGTGATATATCATCCATCACATCTTGATTATGTGAATATATATTTGATTAACAGTATGCTACTTCTGAAATTTGCAAGTTCATAATACTCAAATTTAAGTGATCAAGTAAAAGCCCATAATAAATATTCTACAAATAAACTTCAAGTACAAGACTTTTACCACCAAAATAACACACGGTTACAATAATTCGTTGACCCTTAATTAACTAGACGTTTCACCCTTAAAGAAATTGAGATATGATGGTAATAAGTAAGAGTCTTTTTGACGGAATGGGAAAATAATTGTGGATTTGTCATTTTATAGGGGTGGATTTCTCAACTACCTGAAAATAACATTTCACTTTGTTTAATTTGATATAGGCCTAATCTGTTTGATAGTTACTGGAGTTGTGATCCATGACAGTGAGAGTAATTAAGCTGACAAAACTACAGAATTTAGAATGGTCTTATTATTAACAATTTATCAAGTGATAGAAACAGTTGATATAATACTAATATCATCTGCTATTTCCGATGCCGGCCTTCCGGCTGATATAAATACCAATTGCTTCGTTTTTTTTATTTAAATACTTTTTATCCAATATTCTTATTTCTTACATTATTGAGTATACAGCTCACAATAAGTCATAACTGACTGATTGTGACGCTTTAAACTATTTTTTGAATAGTATTTTATTCAATTAAAAAGGAAAATAAAATTGATTTCTTATATAATATTTTAATTTTAGGTCCGGGAATATTTAATAAAAATACAAATAGAGAACTTTGAAAATTATAACAATGAATTAATTTGTTTGATAATAGTATGTGAGGGCAGTAAGTCTAATTTAATAAGTTTTGAATTAATTTCTCTAATTTTTTTTTCACTACATGAACAATGATGTTATGACATTTTATTAAAAAAAATGGATCTAGCGGTTCGTTCCGCTTCTACGAATTCACTCGAATGAGTATAAATGAATTTTAATGTCGTGACATGATCTTATTGACTTGAGTTATACTATCAAAATTTATTAGAGTTAGATTCTTAATTTATTCTCATATTAGATTGAAAATAATGATTTTCACTATTCCTGTCTTTTATACGATATGTGGTGCATGGTTTGAGCACAAAAAGCTCAATCGACATAGCATATAGAGGCACATGAGTTGGACACGAAAAGTTCAATCGTCATAGTATGTAGAGGTGCATAGGTTGGTACTACAAGTTCGATCACCATAGCTTATAGAAGCATGTGGTTTGGTCATCAAAAGTTTAGTTGTCAGCTCTCGTACGTGAGGCACATAAGTTACATTACCAAAGTACTTTTGACATTACCAATGAGAGTATGAGACACATGGGTTAGAAGACCAAATTCCTCATCTCTACCGCTTGTGAGATGTATGATTTAGAACATCGAAGTTCCTATTAACATCGCTCATGGGACGCATGATTTAGAATACCAAACTTTTCATTTATATCAACCATCAAGTGCATATTTTTAAGAAAACCAAAGATTTTAGTCATTTTTTGTGTGGCAGATGAGTTCGAACGTCAAAACATTTATCGTCATCATTCGTAAAACCAAATAACTTACCACCGTCACTCATAAGACGCGCATAAATTAGAAGATCAAAATCATCATCGCAATTGCACGTGATGTGCATGGGTTAGAAAAATAGAGTTCGTATCATCATAGCCCGTTAAACACATGGGTTAGAACATCAAATTTATTATCATCATCAAACTTGAGGCACATGAGTTAGAAGATCAAAATTCTCATCACCATAGACAACAATTACAAGAAAAAAATAAGAGTCGCCAGAATATGAACCAAGAAAAATTAATACGCTTTACTTTGGTGTGATCTCAATAAACCAACATCGCTTGAAGTGAGCGACAATTGATGATGAATCGCCCAATATTTTTTTTTTAATGTGGCTTCTGAGGGGCCCATCAAGACATGGCAAGACCTCGAATAATTCAATGTCAAATTGGGGTCTTGCCACCCCTATAAGTACACATCTTAAAGGGAAGAGAGGTTCATTCTCTCAATTATTTTCATATAGACTCGTTGCGACCGATAATTCTCGTTAGTTTTTTTCGCATTTTTCGTAACATTTATATCATGTTTGTGTGAAGATTCTTATTCTCACAAGAGAGATGGTCTTCCGGACACATATGAGAGCTCTGCTTAGCGACATCTTCTCTTTGTGTAAGTAACATGATCTAAACCTTGAACCCACGGTCCCCAAATCATATTTGGACTTGGAATAATTTTAAGAATATTTGACTCATCTTGCTCGTTTCCTTGTAATACTTTAAAAAAAAAGTAATAATAAAGTGAAATATGGTATTTATTATTAATAAAATTAATATTCTGTTATAAAAAAATATATACCATCTTTAATTCCAACGGGAAAATAACTTGTGGTCTATCAAAGTAAGGGAAAGAAAAGTAAAGAAAGAGAAACAAGAAAATCTAATGTGGACCTTGTAGGACTCTTCGGCGCAAGGCAGATAAGATAACCTATTTACAAAAGCAACCAGCTGTTGACACGTCATCATGCCGTCCCCAAACCCACAAGAAAAACCAAAGTCAATATCAAATGCTTATTATTCACATCGCATGCCTTCGTATTTTTTCCAACACCAAATATGCTATTGCTCTGTAATATGAAAATGTCCAAATAATAATTTTCTTTAAAAAATGAAATATGTAACTGAATAGAAACCGATAAATGAATTATCAATTCAACAAAATGTGGTATAATACATGAATTGATTCTGAAACTATGAATAAATCAATAAACCAACCAAACCCACGTTGAACATTGATTACTTGTTTCACAAAAACAAAAAACAATGGTCGTTTCTAGAAAAATTCAAGTTGAAAGAAACGCAAAACTCTAGGTTGGTTGTTTATGTCAAAAACCTTTATTAAAATTGGAGAACGCGTCAGAAACATTAATGTACAGCTCGCAGATTACGCTACAAATTACGATAATTAATACTGTATTAAGCCCAAATTCACACAGCCTGTCGGCTAAATCTCCCGATTAAAACACAATTTGTCGGTTACAATGGTCTGCGACCGCATTGCTCCTGCTCCTCCCGCTTAACTACCGTATCATTATCTCATCATCCTGTTCCTTTCACTGTACAATTGAAGTAGCCAAGCCAACGCAGCTAGCTCAAGCTCCAGCTCAAGCTCTCTCCGTAATCTCTCTATCAACAGATTCTTGGGTTTCATGTCTAGTGCCACAAATTCATAGCTCATCAGACCAAGATTGCTTTTTTACTCTTTTTTTAGGAACCCACCGGAAATGGCAACGCCGAGTTGTCGACCGTACGTTGTTGTCGTGTTCGTGTTGTCTGTGGGTCTACTTTTTTCTGCCGGAGAGTCAGATCTAGCGTCCGACAGGGCGGCGCTGATGGCCCTGCGCTCCGCCGTGCGTGGTCGCTTACTACTCTGGAACATGACGGAGACGACACCGTGTTCTTGGCAGGGAGTGAATTGCTCGCAGGACCGGGTGGTGGAGCTGCGGCTTCCCGGCATGGGTCTCTCCGGCCAGCTTCCGACCGCCGTCATCGGGAACATGACGGAGCTTCGCACGCTCTCTCTCCGCTACAACGCGCTATCTGGGTCCGTGCCGTCTGACCTAGCCAGCCTACCGAACCTCCGGAACTTGTACTTGCAGAGGAACATGTTTTCTGGGGAAATTCCGGGGTTTTTGTTTACCATGCAGAACTTGGTCCGGCTGAATCTCGCCGGGAACAAGTTTACCGGCGAGATCTCGCCCAATTTCAGCAATATGACTAGATTGGCCACTCTTTATCTGGAGGAAAACCAGCTTAATGGGTCGATTCCTGATCTGAATTTGAAGCTCGACCAGTTCAATGTCTCGTCCAATCGGCTACAAGGACCGATCCCGTCGAAGCTCTCTGGGTTCCCGTCAAGCTCTTTTGAAGGGAACTCGCTCTGCGACAAGCCTCTCAAGTCCTGCAATGGCACTGCCGGCGGTGGCAAGAAGCTGTCTGGTGGAGCAATTGCTGGAATCGTAATTGGATCCGTGATTGCTCTCTTTCTTATCCTTCTACTTTTGATATGTTTGTGCCGTAGAAAGAAGAGTGACAAAACGGCAGCGAACACTGCGGTGGCGAAGGAAGTAGAGGTTGCGATTCCGAGTGAAAAGGCCGCGGCGGAGAGTGGCGCCGGAGGGCATGCGGCGGCGGCGCCGGCCAGGGCCGAAGTTAAGACCGTTGGGAACAAGGAATTGGTGTTTTTTGGGAAGGCGGCGAAAGGGTTTGACTTGGAGGATTTGTTGAGGGCATCGGCGGAGGTATTGGGGAAGGGGACATTTGGGACGGCTTATAAGGCAACTTTGGAGAATGGGATGGTTGTGGCAGTGAAGAGGTTGAAGGATGTTACTGTATCAGAGAAGGAGTATAGAGAGAAGATTGAGGTTGTGGGGAAGATGGACCATGAGAATTTGGTGTTGCTAAGGGCTTACTATTTTAGCAGAGATGAGAAGCTTCTGGTCTATGATTACATGCCCATGGGAAGCTTATCTGCACTTTTGCATGGTGAGAATTTCCTTCTCTGTTTTCCTTTGATTGCATTGTGTTTTTGGTTTTGAATTTGTTGTTTAAGCTGTAGTTTTGTGTTGCATTATGTCTTGGCTATCATAGTTCATGCATTCTCTATAGTTGACCTCAGTTTTGTGGAAAATCATATCATTATACTGATCTCTGCTATTGAGCATCTTAATAATCATGACTTGCTATGCCATAGTTAGTTATAACCAGTGAACTCTTATGTTAGCAAGTCTAATACTTCAGTGATCAGTTGAGCATTGTTGATATCCGGTGGGAATGGCTCTTCTGAACTTCGATGTTTTACATAGTCTCACAGTATCCAACTTGTGTTAAGCCTCCCATTCGTTACTGATATATCTGCTGACAGTATTGATAGTTGAAACTTTTTGAAATGTTATTGGGAAAGAATTGGCTTTTATAGTCTATGCAAATAACAGGTGCATGTATGTTTTGGTTTTGCTTTACTTGGTTGCTATCTGGAATTGTACATGGTTTAGTTTAGTAAGTACATCTCTTTCAGTAGTTTTCATGAAAACCCCATCCAACGAGTATTAAACAATTTAGCACGAACATTTAAAGAGTGTGATAATTTGGATATGAATGAACTCATTAACAGATGCAAATGACATCTACTAGGGTCTCTCTCTAACATCATTCTATACTTCCTATCTTCTCAATGCAGGAAACAGAGGAGCTGGTAGGACTCCATTGAACTGGGAGACAAGGTCAGGAATTGCACTTGGTGCTGCTCGTGGGATTGCATATATCCACTCACAGGGCACGAATAACTCCCATGGGAACATCAAGTCTTCAAACATTCTTCTGACTACATCATATGAAGCCCGTGTCTCTGACTTTGGCCTTGCTTATCTTGCTGGTCCGACACCGACTCCTAACCGTATTGCTGGCTACCGTGCACCAGAGGTGACAGATGCTCGCAAAGTATCCCAAAAGGCCGATGTTTATAGTTTTGGTGTATTGCTGTTGGAGCTACTGACAGGGAAGGCTCCGACCCATGCCTTGTTGAATGAGGATGGGGTAGACCTTCCAAGATGGGTCCAATCTGTAGTTAGAGAGGAGTGGACATCTGAGGTATTTGACCTCGAGCTCCTGAGGTACCAAAACGTTGAAGAAGAGATGGTTCAGCTCTTGCAACTTGCTGTTGACTGCACTGCTCAATACCCCGACAACCGCCCTTCAATGACTGAGGTAGCAAAGCAAATTGAGGAGATTTGTCGATCTAGTATGGAAAGGGAACAAGAAGTAGATGATGTTACACCCCAGTAGACACATCTTCAGAGATGAATTGAAGAGGAAACTTCAGCAATCTTTCATTCTTGCACCAGTTTTATGGTGCTTTTATTGTTAGTTTATTCTTGGGTTCATGATTTTTTTCTTCTGAGGAATCAACTGTGTATGCTATTTCATTTTCTTTTTATATTCCTGCTCTACCTTTTGATTTTTTCTTTCACTTGCCCTTTTCCATAGCAGTTCTGTAATTTTGATGTCAATTCTGTATCTGGTGGGGATTTCAATACCATCATTACTTCTTCCTTGGTTGTGTGCAGTGTAATCAATTGAAAATTGGTTTTGGACCTCTGTTGGCATTTGCTTATAATGCAAAATTGATTTCTTGAAACTGAGATATATATGTTTGGTTACTTCTTGAAGTAGGATTGTTGGAATTGTAGCTTGTCACCAAGTAGCTAGCATTGCTTTCATGGTTGATTGCTGTACTGGCTTCTTCATCAAACACAAACCCCTTATAATTGTTGGTTTGTTACTTTTATCTTCCATTATCACCATACCAATAACATAAAATAGATATTGATGATTGTCAATTTATTTCTTAAATTATCCTTCTAGCATGGCTGATGATTTGCTCTAAACATGTGATTTCTTGCAATTCTTCACTTTTCTTTTTCCATGATCTTGTTATTTGCATTTTGCTTTACTTTGGATGGTAGTGATGTTGTGGAGGGACTGAGATAACTTTCGGTTTATTTATTTTTTTTTTAAATGCTAAACTTTTGCTTTAGTTTTATGAATGGATTAGCTTTTATTTGTTGAAACTGAGTTGGTCTAGTTGTTGCGTTCAAAGAAGGATTAAAGTTGTGGCTTCAAAAGAAAAAAATAAAGTAATTATTGAGTGTCCTGTTTCGCTTTTGCTTTGGGTAACAACTATGATTTGTTGAGAATAAGCTGTTTAAATAGTTATCACAAAGTACATATTCTTTGCCTCCCCCATTCTCCATCTATAGGATCCACTTAAGATTTGATTGATACCTACATAGTTTTATCAAAAAGTACTGTCAATAATTAGGTAAGGTTTCATTGTTCTGATAGCTATTGATCTGGATAGATTCAAATTTTTGAAGACACTGAAAACTGCATGTACTGAACTCCTGGTATAAAAGGGTCAATTTCACATGTTGAGTAGAAAGAATGAGAAACATGGTTTCCACTTAAAAAGAGAGCTAGCTTGCAATTGCATGTGAACAAGAAGAAAGTCCCAATTAGAAGTAAAGAGAAAACAAACAAGAAATGCCATGTTGCCATTGCCTTGTTGCATGTCTATTCTAATTGGTTCTTCACAACCATAACACAAATCTACAATCCATTGAACCCTTTTAAATATGAATTATAGGTTTAAACAAGAAAGAAAATAAACAAATAATGCATAAAATATTTGCCTCGATTGTTCTGGGAATGTATAGAGCACTTATTGGAGCACAATAAAACCATCCAAGGCAGAACATTCCCTATAAGAGTTCTAATCACTAAATTTGCTTCATCTTGACACTGCTAATCCAACCAACGTACAGGGCAAGGTAAAAGGAAACGGATCAAGTTGCTGTTTTTGAGTGCTTGATTAGCCAGTCAATGACGACGTCTATGTTTATGGAATCCTTGCATGAGATCATATAGCAACATACCTCTCTGTCTGTGATTGATTCAAGGCCTCTGAAACCAACACAGCAAGTGATCAATAGAGATATATTAACTAATGAAATGATTGATGGAATCATGAAACAACTCAGAAAGTTCCTAGAACTTACAGTTGATCCACCAATGCTTGCTTGGAAAGAGCTTCTGACTTGTCAATTTTGTTGCCGACAACAAGCAAAGGAATCCCGGTTAAGGAAGGTTTTGTCAAAAGGTCGTGTAGCTCACTTCGAGATATAGGAACACTGTCTCTATCAGCAGCATCAACTACATATCTGCTTTTACATCCATTGGAAGGGAGACCAAAATGTTCATGATTAGTAAAATAAAATTTCAACTCATAATTATTATTTTTCTTTCCATATGCTGAAAATAGATTATACGGCCAATATTTACGTCCAAAATAATGTTTTGGATCAAGACATATAAACAAAAGCCAGAGGCAGCCTAGAGCCTACCAAGGAACTATCAACTAACGAAAGTTATAAGGCACAAAACAACTTAAGGGACAAGACAGAAGATATTACAGAATAGCGGATACGCCACGACAGTAACGCTCCCACATTGTTCGAAATCTCCGTTGACCTCCAAGGTCCCAAAGCTTTATTGTCACGTTTCCTTTTGTAACTTTTCGCATATTGAATCCAACCTGTTTTTTCATAATATGACTATCACTAATCAACAGTCACTAACAATATACCTCATTTATCAGAAGTATATAATTTAAAGATTTGTTCCACAAAAAGATACCGACAGTTGGAATCATGTCTTCCGTATAGCCTCCGCTCTGGTAAACAACAAAAAAAAAAAGATCGAGTTAAGAAAAAGAGAGTTGCAAAAAATGACAAAAGAACAGAGAGTTTGTGTTTACTCACAGCAACAGCATTAACCAGGGAAGTCTTTCCTGCATTCTGAAGACCGATGAGGGAAAGTTCCATTTCCTGTTTGAAAAATAAGCTGATATGCCACAACAGTAGGAGGATGTTAGCAGAACAAGTACACTAACCTAATAGAAATAATAACCACACAACATAACTGACTTCTCTCAACAGTCAACAGTATAAAGTTCACAGATAAGTTGAAGGATGACATAAGGCTACAGATTTTACAAAGAGGAAAAATGATGTGTGTGCGTGAGAGAGAGAGACAGAGAGAGATGCTGAAATTTCTATGTAGGGGTTAGATTTGAGAGTATTTCCTTAAACTGGGTCAGAAACAAGGTCTGGGTATTGGTATCCAAAAGCATCAAAAACTGAAAGGTCAGAGACACGCTAGCTGCAACCAAAGTTCCTCAAAAAAAGTTATTCACGACATTCATTCTCCTTCGAAATCACTGGCTTAGTTGGAAAAAGATTTGTCTCCCACTTAAGAGAGAAGGCTGGGAGCTATGAAGCACGGGTACTCCTAAGAGGAGGA
>JAYMTF010000514.1:0-34477 GCA_036897485.1 Pelargonium nanum | reverse complement strand
CTTCCAAGCACATCTGGGTCTTCACCAAGCCTCCAAGACCGTTCAAGACCTCAAGCCTCAAGCCACGTCTGTACGGGTCAAGCCTTGGGACACGTACGGACGTCCGTACTGGCATCCGTGGGGCTTGGTCCCCTTCCTTCCCGAATGCATCCAAGGCCATCCCGGTTCCTCCCATGGCCGTCCAAGTCTCTCCCGTGACCGTCCAAGGCCATCTCGTTTCATCCGGACCATGCCACAAGCTCTCTATGTGCATCCGAGGGCGGACCAAGTTGTCCACATCCTTCCGCTTCCATCCGCAGAAGTAGCTACGGACGCCCGCGAGCCACAGACCGCATGCGCAAGGCTCTCACCTCTATCCGGACCTATCCGGATCTCATTTGAGCCTCAAGCCATCACATCTCAATCCTCCGTGACCGTCCCAAGTTATCCGGGCCGTCCCACATCCATCCGTGGACGGTCCCATCCTTCCGCATCCTTCCACGCCAAACCACAAGTCATCCACGGAAACCTAGGGCTCGTCCGAGTCTGCCCGCGTGTATCCATGGGTTATCTGCATTCATCCCAAGTGGTCCGCGCCTATCCACGAATCCGCGTCCGTCAGCTGGCGTCCCGAGTCATTCATGTGGATCCATCCGCGGGAACCCTTGGCCCGTCCGTGTCTATCCGCAGAAGACTCCAAGCCATGTCCATGTCCATCCGCGGATAGGCTGTGCCGTCTGGCCCCATCCGCGAGGCTCCCATCCGCGCATCCGCGGAAGACCTCGTATTCCCGTTGGCTCACATCCCCGCATCCACGAAAGTCCAAGCATCTCCTCCCAAGCCTCGTCCGCGGATGGCCCAAGCCATCCGTGAGGCTTCCATCCGTGTCAGCACTCGTGCCCGCGCACGCCACGGAACCTTCCGTCCCCAAAGCTTCCATGTCTCATCCGCGAATAGTCCAAGCCATCCGCTGGACACCCATGCTTCCGTCCACGGATCCATCATGACATCCTTGCCCATCCTCCGTCCCGAGACGGTCCAAGTCGCCTGAGCGCGCCGACCGCCCTAGGATGGCACAAGCCATCCGGGCACGGGTACTAGACCAACGAACACAATGAGTCCCCGCGATCGACAATCGTCCGGGCCGTCCCGGACACGCTACCACTCTCCGAATCACCCCGGCCACACATGAGCCTCATCAAGGGCTTGGGACGCTGTCCCGTGAGACAGGGGCTCCCAAGGTCCTCATCGCCCGCTCCCGGCTCACGGGACGACTCGAGGGGTCGGTCGTGTCTGACCGGCGCACAGCGCGCCACCCAGCCAACCAAGGCTCCAAGCCTCCCAAGTGGGATCCACTTCGGTCTCGGCCAATCACACGGCGACACGTGGCATCTCCATGGGGTTAGTATAAATACACTTTCTCACAAGGAGAAGGGGATCTCTCTCATAACTCTCGTTTCACTTTCTCTCTCTACTTTCTCTCTCTCTAAAATGTTCTCTAGAGCCTTCGTGGTTTCTTCCGATGACTTACTCTCACGCCTAAGGCTGTGTCCCGGAACCACAACCCCGGGTTGTCGTTCTTTGGTGTCTTAGTCCCCGTAGGTGACAGGTTCCCCAAGATCAAGTGCTCAGGACCGTCAAGTTACATGGATCGACTTATTAGAAAAAGACTTAGAATATTTTAGGAATCCTTTGCATACGTGGACAAGAAGACTACACCTCGACATCCTAGTGTGCTAGCTTTGACCCGCAAGTCAAACAGGCGCATCAATAATCATTATTTTGACACATTAAAAACATGTGGAAAATAAAAAAATTAAATGCTCTCTAAATTATTAATTTGAAATGCTTAATTGGTTTGACTCCAACTAACTACAACAACTCAACTCAGATTATTTTATTTAAACGAATCAATTGGATTCCTCATCAAATTAAATGCTCTCTTAATTTTCGCTTTCGTTCAATTGCATACATATGAAATATTGTTCAATCAACATAAAATTAACTCGTTCAACTAATAAAGAAAAAAGTAAAAGTTGTGGGGTTTTACATAGTATCACAAGTTGGACTCAACTCCGAGGTTTTTATTTTTTCTCCGAGGTTTGTTCCTTACTAAATTCGTTGAGTCGGAGAGAAAGAAAGATCAATCAACCTTAGCGCATATCAAGCAATGCTCCGATGAATCTCTACACCATTATGTTGAACACTTCAAGCTGGTGTGAAAGAATAACCGATGAAAAGGTCATTGCAAGCTTCTGTGCGGGACTCCTCTCTCAATTACTTCACGCTGAACTCTCCGTTCGACCTCTGAGAACTTGGGAATAAATGTTGGGCTTGGCTCAATGCATCACCGACTCCAAAGAAATGCTTTCAGCGGTCCAACGAGCCATCAATGACTCGGGGGAAATTAATGCAACAATGATATGAAAAGTTTCAAACGCTTCAAGGAAAATCAAGGGGAAAATCGAAACATAATTGCCGATGTGATCAACACTCCTCTTTCGGCTGACTACAAAATAATATTTAACTATCTTAGCTGGCCAAACGATGTTTCTTACCCAAGAAAGGTACCCGCAGGAGAATTCCGAGGAAGAGAAGAAAATAAATTTTGTGTGGTTCACGATTGTTATGGCCATGACATTGAGAATTGTCACTACCTCAAGAAGCTAGTCCAGAGAAAACTCGACAAGGGGAAGCTAGTACAATTCGGAGCAAGGTCTGATCCCAAAGAATAAACAAAAACACGGAACGAATATGAAACAATGCAGGCCAATCGAGTAGAGGCGCCTACCTATGACAAGATGGTCTACTTCCTACTAAAAATTAGAGTACTTCCTCAACGTACTTAGAGTCAAAAGTTGTAATAAGGCATTTATCCAAAAGCCTATGTACTTTTTCTCTGTAAATGCTAGCAAAACATCGATGTACTACCAATGTAGTCAAAGTTGTAGGATTAGCGTTATAGCTTTCAATTGTAATGAATCGTAATAAGTCGAGATGTGTGATCCTTACTACAAACACTCAACGCTTCACGATCAAGACCACCCCATCAAAACCAAACGGGTTTCGTAATCTGAAAGTTCTAAAAAGCCCACATCATCATGGGGCAAAAACTTAGGTCACATAAACAAACAAATTGGAGCATAGCTTTTCGCAAAGAAGAACGAGAAACAAGTTTTCCCTAAAAACAAATAAGCTAGAGCCTAGCCCTCCGCAAGAAAATTGGGAACCAAGTCTTCCCCAATTCGTGTATCAGAGCCAAGCTCTCCTACAAAACTTGCGAATCAAAAGCCTAGTCTTCACATGAACTAATCGGAGCTTGGTCCTCCCCAAAATGATTTCGAGCGCATCGCTCTAAGGTTTAAGCTTATCCTTAAAACTCAAGGTTTCGAGTTCTCATCAAACTCCAAGGTTTGGGCTTGACCTCAAAGCTCACAGTTTTGAGTAAATCCTAAACTCATGGGTTACGAGTTATCCTAAACTCAAGGGTTGCGGGTAAACCTCAAACCCAAGGGTTCCAAGTTAGCCTCAAACTTCACACAGTTACGAGTTATCCTAAACTCAAGGGTTGCGGGTCCCAAGGGTTCCAAGTTAGCCTCAAACTTCGCATGGTTATGAGTTATCATAAACTAAAGGGTTGCAGGTGAACCACAAACCCAAGGGTTCCAAGTTAGCCTCAAACTTCGCATGGTTACGAGTTATCCTAAACTCAAAGGTTGCAAGTGAATCTCAAACCCAGGGGTTCCAAGTTAGCCTCAAACTTCACACGGTTACGAGTTATCCTAAACTCAAGGGTTACGGGTGAACCTAAAACCCAAGGGTTCCAAGTTAGCCTCAAACTTTGCAAGGTTATGAGTTATCCTAAACTCAAGGGTTGCAAGTGAACCTCAAACCCAAGGGTTCCAAGTTAGCCTCAAACTTCACACGGTTCCGAGTTATCCTAAAACTCAAGGGTTGCGGGTAGACCTCAAACCCAAGGGTTCAAGCTTAGCCTCAAAGCTCAAAAGTTTCGAGTGATCTTCAAACTCGAACGGTTCCGAGTATCCTAAAACTCAAGGGTTACAGGTAGACCTCAAACTCAAGGGTTCAAGCCTAGCCTCAAAGCTCAAAATTTTCGAGTGATCTTCAAACTCAAACGATTATGAGTTACCCTAAAACTCAATGGTTGTGGGTAGACCTCAAACCCAAGGGTTCAAGCTTAGCCGCAAAACTCAAATTTTCAAGTGATCAACATACTCAAGGGTTTCAAGTTAGCCTAAAAACTCAAGGGTTCAAGCTTAGCCTCAAAACTCAAAGTTTCAAGTGATCTTCAAATCTCACAAGTTCTAAGTTAGCCTAAAACTCAAGGGTTCAAGCTTAGCTGCAAAAATCAAAGTTTCGAGTGATCCTCAAACTCAAGGGTTTCGATTTAGCCTGAAAAGGGGTTCAAGTTTAGCATCAAAGTTCAAAGTTTTGAGTGCACATCAGAATCAAAGGGTTTTGAGTAAAAACTCCAAAGATTCGTAAAAACGACGACAATGCATTTAAACGAAGGAGGGGCAAATTAAAAAGGCCCACACCCGAAGAAAAGGATGCAACCTGATTAGTTGATTTTTCAAAAAATTGATCAAGATTGTTACAAAACAACCCTTCAAGCGAAAAAGATCTCAAGAGTTTGACAAAAACGCGAGAACTTCCCACAATCCAGAACAATCAAAATTCAAGTCGGGGGGGGGGGGGGGCAACACAACAGGCTCAAGATATGAGATTAAAGGAAAAGAACACATTTTGCGAAGCTTAAAGCAAATAAAGCACGCAACACCTAAAAAATTATTTACTACATCAACAAAGAAACTACATTGAAAAGTCTCACATAGAAACAATTCAAAGAAAGCAAGCACATGTCAATGATCAAGACATAAAAACGCTTTCAGCAACCTTCCCCGAGCTCCACTCAACGAATTCAGGTAAGGTCATCTTCATCAAAGCTTTCATTGGCTCATCGTCAACAAGCTAACGCAGGATTAAAGCAACAATTTCATCATAGCTCGTCTTCAAAAAATTCAAGAACGAATCTCTTCATAAAATAAAGGCGGCAAATCAAGAAAGCTAGTGAACACGCTCTGACGTTTACATCCTTACATCAGACTCTCCTAAATAAGATCGATACTCAATTGTCTAGAAAATAAACCAAGAGAATCAACAGATGCAAAGAGCTCAACAAAACGAAGAAAACGACTACTCTTATGCCCCAATCAGACTTCTACAACTCCAAGAATAATTTTATGAAGCCTGATACGACCCCAACGTGGCTTAGATAAATCACATCTGCTTGGGGCCGGGGGGGCAAATGTTTTGGCATGAAAAATCATCTTAAAAATATCCAATGGGGAATCAACACGTGTACTAGAAGGTCAAATATATTCACGACCATGACCAGACTAATTATCAGGCCCGTAGCCAAAAAATCGAGACGAAGAAAAATAAAATTTGGGCCTCCTAAAATATGCCAATATATTCGCTATGTCGAAGAATTAATTTTAATCTGAAGAACGCTGAAAATGGAAGTAAAATTGAACAACAAACGACCCCGAAATGTTCAAAAATACTTGAAAATGCACAAAAAGACAAAAAAAAAGCCAAACGGTCCATTACACGACACACGCGCGGGCCATGCGCCAATGAGGCTCTGACACATGTCCCATGTGCTGTCACGCGCCGATGACCAGACTCACTCGCTCCCACGCGCCTCCGTCAGCTCCAAGTCACCGCCACATCATCGTCCTACGTGGCAACATGTCATCAAAGTCGCTCAATCTGAAATTGATGTGTGGTGTACATATTGGCAATCTCTCAAAGCCACATGTTGCCACCATGTGAGAAGGATTGGGTGCGAAGCACCAGATCGTTACCACGTGGCCAGCCAATCTGAAAAGGCCATGTGTCGACACCAGGTACGAAGAAGATCATGCGAAGCACTGAAACACGCCCATTGCTCGACAAATTCGAAGATGCCATGTGGCATCCTCTAAGCCCGAAGAGAGACGTGCGACACACCGGATCAGTACCAAAGCTCGGTCAATCCGAAGATGCCACGTGGAAGACTCTAAGGGTGAAGAAATCTCTGCGTCGCACCCGATCGGGCTCTTTCCGTCAACCAATCCGAAATGTCCACGTGGCGTACTCTGGTGCGAAGAGTTGTCCGCGTCTCAGCTGATCTCTCTCACGACAACAACGTATCTAAATCTGCCACGTGTCAAGCTCATACGCGAAAAGAAGCCTGCGTCATACCGGATTAAGATTCTCTTCCAACCAATCCGAAGTGGACATGTGGCAACTTTGGATTGGATTACAAAGCTCGTGAAGTACCGGATCACTCCCATGCTTGGTCTGACTAGTGAACCATTTTATTTTACCGGACTGTCCGGTTGAGCCATAAATGATCGATCTCATTCCTTTGACCGACAATTAGACCAAATCAAGCCAAAATGGTGAATCAAACTCGGAATTAAGCCAAAATAATTTCGAAATTATTGTTTTTCCACTAAGTAATTTATATGAGAATAAGGAATCTAAGCCAATAAATTTTTGGCTTAGCCTAAGCCAAACCAATGAGGTGATGACACCTCCTTTAATTTCATCCATACCCACCCAAGTGAATTGGCAGAGCGACCCGCCCGGATCCAAGATTTTTAATGAGGTGTCATCACCTCATTAATGGTTTAGCCTAAGCCAATTAATCTTTGGTTTAAGATCCTCAATCCCAATTTATATTTACTACAAAAATGCCCTTAAACCTAGTCTCACCTATAAATAGCCATTTGATGATTCATTTATTCCCTAACTTATTTTTGGCTCTCTCAAATCCTCTCAAGATGCTCTCCCAACCTTCCCAGAAATCCTAACGGCTTTTATTAAGCCTCCCAATGCTTTTAATCAATCCCTCTCAGCCGTAGGCTTAATATTTCTTAGCCGCAAACTCAACACCTCTTAGCCGCAATATCACAAATTTTTGGTCAACGTTCTGTAATGAGCCAAAGCTACCCGTCTCGGATACGTTGTCAAATCAGTAAATTTTTATATTGAGCTCCTCGACGCAAGAAGGTCATTCGGATATGAGAAACGATATTACAAGTTTAGTGAAACAGACCCCACGGCTACCCGATGCCGTTTAGGGGTCCAAATCACTGAAAAATGATTCGGGGTCACGATTTTGTTGCCGAAATCAGATGTTTTTGTATTGCGCTCCTTGGTGAAACAAAGTTACCTGCACATGGAAAATGAATCAAAGATTCCAAAGGATCTGGTCTCGAAGCAATCCGACGTCGTTTAGAGATCCAAATCGCTGAAAAACGATTTCAGTCACGGATACACGACCCAAAATCGGATGTTTTCGTCTTACACTACATGACAAAAGAAGACAACTCGGAGACTAGATACCACCTCATGAGGTCAATGAAATAAGTCTCAAGGACAATCGAGACATTTTTAGATTCGAATTTAGCATTTAAAGTTCAGTTTCGGCCACCCGAACCGATTTTGCGGGCATTTTTAATATACACTCCGTGGTAAAATGAGACCACCTGGATTATAGAAACGATCATATGAATATAATGATATGACTCTCGAGACCATCCGATCATGTTTGACTGGTCAAAAATCATTTTCAAGTATATTTTTTCCCGTGGGGCATATGTGGCGGGCTCGTTTGCTAGATCTCAAAGATCACGAAATGACATTAGCATTACGTCATCGTGGTGACATCATCGCCACCTCAACATGGTTGCATGATTGCATCATCATTACATCATCATACGATGATTAAAATGCCTTATTTTGGCACATGACATCATCACGATCAAAGCATGACATCATCATGCCTACCTGCGACCAATCGCAATGCGAAACATGACCCCTCTCATCTAGTTACTGTAAGTATAAATACCCCCCCTCAAGGGATGAGATATGGATCTTTTTTGGACTTGGAGATTCATTTGTGTTATTTTCACAATTTGAGTTCTCAATTCTCTCTAAAATTACACTCGCACACACCCCAATTTTCATGACGAGAATCTTTTATTCTCACGCCCGAGGCGATATCGGCCCCCCTCGAATTTTGTCTAACCGTGTGTTGTTTCGTGAGTGTGTAGACCCAATTTCAAGATAAAGCGCAAATTCAAGCCCCGACGGCCCATTACAAGAAAATCGTTAAGTGTGAAAGCCCAACAAATCAAGCGTCCAAGTTCGATACGAAGACTTTGTAAAATCGTGATTTGTATTTTAGTTGATCCGGTCAAATCGGGTAAAACAAAGTGAATAATTAATAAAAAAAATTAAACTTACATCGAAGAAGAATACATAAAAAAATCAACACTTAAAAATACTTATGATTTACCAAGGCATGTTGGGTCAAACGGTATAAGCGTTTTTGGATTTTCTTTGAGGTCTCCAGTTCGAGCTTCCTTGCTGACGGTATGAGATGGAGCATTTAGGTTAAAAGATGAGAGCTACCCCTTGTTGTGAAGCACAACCGATCAAAATAAAAATATTATGATTTAACTTTAAGGCTAAAAATTTAAATTTCAAATAAAATACTTATGTTGTCGTCTATTTATTACATGCCTCATTGTTGAATTTCGTTTTAGACCACCCGATACGTTGGCCCGCCCCTTCATAAGAGTTTACAAGTTTTTGTGTATCACTTATCCTTAGTTTTGTTTTTCTCTTTTTCTAGAAGGCATTTCTTTTCTTTGTTTTCCTGGGTTGGTCTCATGTTATGTTCTCTCGTATGCTATATTTATTCCAATAAAAATGGTAATAAAGGTTTTCTTGCAATCTCTCTATGTTATGTTTTTCTCTTTGGCTACAAATGGGATATATATTATATAAGAATGGGATTCACATTATCAAGGGCTCCACTTCTACCCGTTTATCACATTCCCTAATTCCATTTTGTAAAGTTAGTTGAGCATGATCAACCCTAATTTAGCTAATCTCACTGCCGGTCCCCACCGCCAAAACGCACACTCCACCAACGTTCTCCACGTGTCAAATTCCAAATCTGTTTTCATTTTGCTCTCGTCAACCCGCTGTCACATTAGCTTATCCCTCTATCCAAAACGTAAACGGCGTGACTCATGTAATAATTCTAGCGTGACGCCAGCGAATTAACCTTTTTCTTTTTGGTGCAATTCCCACAAAAGGGAAGGGTATTCTTGTATTTTCACTAACCAATATTCAGTCTAATTTGATTTTAAAATTAAATGAAACCCAAAAGAAGAAACGAGAAAATTTCAAGACCTGTAATACTCGGACGAAAATGCCCTCCGTGTAACTGTAAAACTCCCATTTTGTTCGTAGATTCCATCACAGTCAAAGATCCCTCCTCTCCTCCCTCTTTCTGGGATCATATATTTTCTCGGCGATTTCACTTCACTTTCTTTCCATTTTCTCTCACTTTCTCGCCATCCTTTCACCTCATGCTTCTTCTCTTACTGAATTGACATAGATAGATAAAAAGCAAAGAAAAACAGATTATAAATGGATTTGACTGAAGGAGTTGGGGAGAGCTCGTCGCCGCCGCGGAGTATGGGCAGTTTTGGGAGCTATGATGTGAGAACCGATGTCTATAATCGACTGATTGAGAATGGAAACGCTGAGGCTACCAGTAATCCTGAGGAGTTCCGTGAGCTCTTGGATGCTCACTTCAACCGCTTGCCTCCAAGGTACTGTTACCTTTTCACTTTTATTTTTGATTTTGGTTATGGTTGGAATTGCTGCTTGAATCAGCTCGGAACATTGTTTTCTTTAGAGTTTGTTGCCTTGATTGATTTTGAAATGACGAATGAGGTTTGATTATTTTGTTTTTTGAGCATGAACATTGCTTTTGTGTTGATGATGGTGGTGGTTGTGTGCCTTCTTGCAGCTACGGGCTTGATGTTAATATTGATAGAGTGGAAGATGTGTTATTGCATCAAAAGATTCTTGCAAAGGCAAAGGACCCGGAGAAGCGACCAGCATATCATATCCGTTTCTTGGAGGTATTCTTTTATTCTTAATGCTCATTAGTGTAGGAGTAGGATTTTGTTACCAAGTATTTCTGTTGACCAGGCTATGAAACACCAATTCACCATTTTGACTGACGAATCATGTTGTATTAAGTGCTGGACACGGACACTTGAGTCCTACTCTAAATGTTAAAAGAACAAGAAGATTGTAGTTACATAGCTTGATTGTTAAATTTGAACTTGTGATGACAATGGTGTAACTATTAATGACTTAGTAGGTTGGAATGCAGTTGATGACTACTAATATATTGTTTAGTTAGAAACAAAGACAACTTTGAATTTAATTTGACTTGTTTGTTGTTAAATTTAACGATCATATGATTAGAAACTACAAGTTCATATAATTTATTACATCTAATTTTTTCTTATAAATAAAATAAATTACGTATCGTGTCCGATTTCTTTTTTCTTTCTAAATGACTATCACGTGTCCAAATCACGTCATGAATGGTGTTCCGTGTCACTAGTGTTACTTCATGCCTTATATTTAATCTATTTGTTTAGACGTATGTTTCTGTTAATTATTGATTCCTGCTGACATATAGGTGTAATTTGTGTTTGGGAATAATATTCAGATGATTAATTATGAAGAGTATATTAGAATTTAGAATGTGTAAAGGACAAGATGCCCCAAAAATGTACCAGTATCAGCAAGCAGCAAACCTTCATTTTGCTGCAATTAAATTCTGTAGATGTTTGATAGACATCAGAGTTGTGGTGACGGAAAATTCTCGTGAGTTCAATTTTAAAAGAATGGTTTCTCATGAAGATGGGAGGTATGAAGGTTTATGTGGTGACAGACAAATGTTTAAGATGAAAACTTAGTGATGACGATTATCAGCAAAAAGTGGACTAAAAATTCGGGTTGTTGAGTCATAGGGGCATGAAAAGGAAATAAACGAGAGAATTTTTAATGAAGAAAGCGTATAAAGGTCTTGGATCTCTGGGAATGATGTTAACATAATCAAATAGAATATGCAAGAATGCAATACAAATAAGATATGCAACAATACGTTTGGGGTTGGGTAGGAAGCAACTTAAGCACACTCAGATGACCCCACTTACTAGGCAAAGGTCGATTGTGATCACCTCATAACCTTCGACTGTTATTGCATATGTGCCTAGCCTCAATCCTAGTAATCACTCAAAATGAGGTGAATTATTTAGGGCCACACTCTAAATATCCTGTGGTTCTATCCACACAATCTTCGGCTTGGTTTCATGCATGGATGAAAATCAATACTAGAGTGATCAATTCGTAAATGCTCAAACAAGATAGATAGAGATACATATATGTCTCAAATCATACAATTATTCAGTAACCATACAAAACACACCATACCCAATTGATTCCTAGCCTAGAATTAGCTACTCATTTTACCAAAGAGACAAGCAATTGAATAAAAGTGCTTTATTAAAGATGAAATATAGTTACAAAAGTATATATAAGGCTTACAACCCAAGTATATCTTCAATCAAGAGCTCCAAATCAATACTCTTTATTTAGAATGCTCTTTCTCTTTGTACACTCAGACTCTCTTAGGCAGAGGCATCACTTGCTATTTATAGAAATGTTATACAATAGCTAAAACACCAAATTGGACTCTATTTAATGACTTCAACAGGATTTTACTGTCATGACATGACATGTTAATTTTCTCACTCCGTGACGCCTTAATTTCTCCCAAGCAGGCTCAGTTTTAAGACATGTCATGATGTAACATGTTTCTTTCTGCACAACATGACATGTTGAGTTTTTGCAGACTCGATTTAGGTTTAGAGCATGTCAAATGTGTCAGTGAAAACAGTGCACGCCATTATTCATTGTAAACAGCCACTCTTCAACTCTTCAAGCTATGATCTCCATTCTTCATATCTAAGTCCAATTGAATCCATTTGGGGTCCGAAATGATGCGAACTTGCATCAAATCTACAAAACTACATAGAAAACATCAAATCTTATAAAAATTAAAAAAATAGCATGAAGGTATATAATTGAGTCGAATACAAGTTAAAATGCGAGAAGTATCACAAGAATTGTAGTGCAATATCATAGAGTATCAACTCGCAACCCTCTCATGAGCTTATATTATATAAATTGGTTTGCTTCACTTGCTGGGTTGCTGAAATCAAATGGATAGATGATCAAATAGTTTCATAAAGAAGATTTAAATACACTAAGGGCCTTTAGGTAATCATATAGGTTGAGTGTTGAAGAGGAAGTGTGTTTTAATGAGTGTCAACGTCAAGTATGTTAACCAAGACCTTGTCTCTAATACCATATGGTCAAAAAGTCCTTGGAAAGAACACACATACACGTTATTCAGTTATTGTATATGTGTACTCTTTTAAAGCATCCTGTTCCCTTGTCCTTAATTCAAATTATAGATTGAGACATTTATTTTAAGAAGTAGAGCATGAGCGATGAGCATAGAGAAATGGAGAAGTTTAATGCCTATGACTATGGTTGTTAAATCGAGATTCATATCGAATTGTGAATCGTTGGATTCATAATTTTTTTCTAAAATTAAGTTATATATATATATATATATATTGGATGATATTTGTAATTATTTTAGTATAACATTATGGTGTATGATATATATTATACTTATTCTGGTACTTATGAATTTGACTTCTTTGAGTTCTTTCCTGTTTGCTTTATACTTATGGTATGGTTGTTTGTTCCCCTAATCTTCGTTGTGTTCTCTGTTGAGTGAACTCTTCATATTTTTAACAAAATTAACTATGAAAATTTTGTGAATATAAAAATTTAATTATTATTATTATTGGGCTTGACGATAGGAAGTAAATAGTTTGTTGGATCTTGTATTTGTTGATGGGCTTGTTGTGGTAACTAAGATTTGGGGCCCATATTATGAGAAAAAATCAACATTTTAAAATTGTATGACGTATGTATAACATGAACAGCGATACGTACCAATTTGGCATGATACAGGATTCAAGCATAGGATTCGTATCGATTAGTGGTTGTATTGTATCGTATATGTATCGTATGATATGAATACCCATGCCTATGATCAATGATGCTAGAACAAGGAGAAAATACATCTACGTATATGCAATTTTAAAGGGATTTTTTAGATCATAACTTTTAATGCTCATGTGCGGTATTCAAGATGGGTTCAATTCATTTATCTATTGGGTGTTTCCACCTAATAGTTACTGCTTTTGCGTTGGAAACTTAACATGATGTCATTGTAGATTTGATTATGCGCCATGTTCTATCTCTCTTTCTCTTTCTCTTTCCCTTGCCGTTAAAAGTTCATTTTGTTCAATTAGTACGCCAGTTGGAGTGCTTCACAAACGAAATGGGGCCATCCTACTAATTGCTTAGGATCTTAGGTTGACAACTTAACAAAACTTAGGAGGAACAATAAGAAGAAAAGAAGTATTTAGTGCTTGATGTACGTCTGCCTCCTATATAGTTTAGTCTTTAACCTTTCAAGAGCTAATAATTGTTATTTTTTCTATAAATCAAATGTGTTTTTGTGATTCCTTGACTTGCTGGAACTTAGTTGTAACCTCTTGCAACTATAATTTTCAGAGTTGCCATGTCATGTAACCTACACGTGTTGGAATTTTCGTGTTATCTATTGTAAAGATGTTGATAGTTTCTTATTGTTTGATATGAGCATTCTAAAAGTTGATAAATCTTTGAAGTAGTGAATCATGGAATATTAACTAGTTTTTTATTGATAATTTCGGTTCTGATATCAACACCAAACTTCTAGGACTGTTTACTTTCTGTTCTAGTCTTTTTGGTAATGTTACAGTTCAGTCATTCATTCTCTCAGTATTTCCTCCCAGCCTACTGCTGAATACCCAGAATTTCATATAAACCATACCTATTTACTTCTTGCACTGGTGTTTGTTCTACTACTTGAGTCTTAGTTTTTGGTTGGAAGTGGGGTAGGGGGTGTTGAAAAATAGAGAGAACATATATTATTCATCTTAACATAAGAGAGCCTATCTATAGGCTTGATAGTTTGACTATCAATGATAACTAAGAAGGAAAGTAAATAACTAAAAGATTACAATATAGGAGATCAAGGATATGAATGTAATTGAGAACCTATATTAATTATAATTGATATTCAGATTTATTCTCTAACAGTTAGGTTGTGATACAATGGATATTATGCATCTTCTGCTTTATCTCATTTGAACCACACAAATGGAGTTTAAAAAACTTCAATGGGGTAATACAAAAATGTTTAATAGGCGAGGGCATGAGATAATTTCCTATCTTTCAGTATTTTCTCCCAAACTAATGAATACAAAAATGTTTAGATGAAAGATGTCTAATTCCCCCCTGCTGGTGTTTGTTATAATTGCTTCATTTTTTTTCAATGTCAACCCTTTTGTGTATCCTGTGCAGAATTTTGGCAGTACAACTAATGGTAACGATGATAAAGAATATATGAGCATCTCTTCCCCAAGGCCATCTCCTATCACAGATAATGATGGAGTTGTGCCCCCACATAAGAGGTATTCTGTTTATTGTAGTCTTGACATGCATGTAATATGGCTTATTATTTTAGTTAGTTAGTGCTTTATCATTATCATTTTTTTGTGTTACTCATATCATTTATATTATTAAAAACAGGGATTCTGCTGCAGACTTTGAACCTTGCTCTAAGCTTGAGGACTTAAATCTGGATGTTAGAAAGAATTCTGAAGGCATGGAGAAAGGGGATGTCACAGATAGCTTCTCTAGAAGGTAAAGTCAAAATCCTCTCAGGCTCTCAGCTTTTGCTGCATTTGTCCATTGTCTCTTCTATTAATTTCATTCACAAAAATATAAAAGATTAAAAGGATTATTTTTAACTGTTGAGCTGGCTATAGCTGTTATGAGGAGTGCTTCCCTCTTCTGAGAACAGAAGCAAGGCCAACTTCTCTAAGTTCTCTTAAAGTTAGCGACTGGTTAAAATACATAAATTTGTTAGAATCCATTATTTATTTATTTATTCTTAAATTTAAGTTCTTTCTAAGATGAGAAGTAATAATTTAGACATTTGTCACGGTAAGTGAGAAGAACAACTACACTATTTACGACAAATACAATATCATAAGTTAATTTGCTTAGGTATGTATGTGATGATGACATGTTTTGTTTTGTATTCTTAACGTTTCTGCGAGATACTGGACAGTTGGTCATCTATCTTTATATACTTTAGGGGGAGCCTTCAAATGTAGTACTTGTTCTTACTAATAAGAGATAAGTGGACATACAACATGGGGCTTAGGTTGATAACCAAGATCTTTTGGCTATGGGTTGAAAATATATATAACCTATGAAGCAGGAATTTGTCATCTTGGTGAAGAATCCTACTGGATTTGCATGTTGCACGTGGACATGCAAATCTCAGTTTATGATTAAAAAAAGTAAACAGGATACGCAAATCCAGTTCTTTGTCCAAATCTGATACTAAAAGAAAAAAAAAACTTTTTGTATTCTATTTAACCTAACCTGTACCCTCTCTTTTTCAGCCTCAGAATCCATTGGCAGCCCTTCTTCAACTTTCAGCTGCTGCTCCACCAATTCCTCTGGCGGAAACTGCAGATCTGCCTCTCCCACCCCCTCAAACAGCTGGATATACTCTTCTTCGGTCACTGGAGCTCCTGAACACATACTTTCTTGCTTCCCCGCACCTTCACCCTCTCTTTTCTTCTCCCTCTCAGCTCCTCCGAATTTGTTGACAAATCAAAGCAGCAATGTCCCTTCTTCCTTATCCCTGCCATCAGCCACCTCCATTTTTCTGAATAAAAAATTATCATCCTTTTGATGTTGGGTTGTGGTGATGAAGAAGAGTTATTAGTGTTGGTGATGTGAAGTTATAAGACTTTTAGCAGTAATTTTTAAAAGAAGGGAAAAAGAGAAAAAATGATAGGATATTTAGGAAATACTAATATAAAATGAAAGTGAAGTTAAGAGGGAGGGGATAAAGGTTACAGTTCGTGAGGAGTTGCAGCGAAGGCAATGAAAATGTGGGTTCTGTTGTGTTTAGCAGTCTTGTGCAAGCTAGGGCTCGTGTACTGTCCTTATGGTAATGAGATTCTCCTGTTAGAAATGTTTGGTAACAGAAAATGCAGAATCAACTGAGGGTTTTCAAGTATGAGTTATGTTTAAACCAGTAGATTGCAATTTTTATGGAGTGAGTTAAATATTCCGTTCTATCTTCACTGTTATATGTAGCATACATCTAGTCAAGAGAGAATTTGTTTACTTCATGTTTGCTATAAACTTATATTTCGTATTTTCGTTACATGTTTTCAAGAGCATCTTGGATATTTTGTATATGGAATTTTATTAGATTTCTATTCGGAATTGATCTCTTGCTCATTTTCTGTCAAGCATATTATCAATTCATCTAGGGCCATACTTTGTATGTTTTACTTTGATCAATGTGGAGACTAACTGTTTAAGTATGATGTAGGCAAGAGATTTCTCATGTTCCAATTCATGAAGTAATATTCTCTACTGTTGACAGGCCAAAGCTTCTTAGTCAGGTAAACTTGAGTACTTAATTTTTTGCCATCAGATATATATTACTTTCGAGTTCTATTTCATATTTACTGTTGTTGTGGCCTTGGAATTTTACCAGGGCTCTGTTCAGAATTTTGCAATCCCAATTTCTCATCATGTTTAATTTGTTCATGAACTTGTTCTACTTTGTCTGGCAAGTTCTACTGGTATAGACCAACTTACAGAGCTTATCAAGTGCATTTCTTCTATTTGACTGTCCTAGTTTTGTTGCATTTTTTCTATTATTAGGTTTCTTAGTGTTAATTTAGGAAATCAAGGGTAGATCAATATAATTGTGTGGACCAAAATATTAAAAATAGTTTTATTTATTTATTTATTTATTTTTAAGTTAGTACCTATATGGTTTTATTTTTGTTATTTTTCTTTGGTTACAAGCTCATCTACATAGGCTGCATGGCAGGAATTGACTCATTATGATGTTTGATAACTTCTTTCATATGGGTTTATAAGCAAGAAATGTGTTGGAGGACTAACTCAATTCTCAAGCTGATAGTTGAAGCTACAATTTATTTTTTTATAATTAAACACGCCCCCTCACGTGCTGGCCTCATGCACAAGTCTTCTTCTTGCTTTGTGCTGAGATTTTAATATTATTTAATCAAGGTGGTGACAGGACAGTATCCATTGAGCTGGTCCTCTTACATAGTATTAGTGCCTCTCGATCCGTTTTTAGAGTCTCTTGAAGTTTTTGCAATTCCAGTGGCAACCTTAGGCTGTTTGCCCAACCAATAATTTTCCTCTCCAAAATTTCATGATTTTTTTGTATTTATTTCTTTTCATAATCTTTCATTTTTTGTTTTCATCCACTCTACACATGCAAAAGATCGTGCTTTCATGTGAGGGGAAATATCACATAAACAAAACCTACTTTTCTTTTTATTGAGCAATTTTCAAACTAGCAACAAATTTGATCTTTTAGAGAAAATTGTAATTTTCTTTTTCGACCTCTAACAATGCCTCGGCGCCTTCCCGATGAATCTCCAACGACTTCTTCCTTGTGTTAACTGACGTTCTAGACTTCTAGTGGCACCAGTCTGGTCGTATTCTTTTTGTGTCAGCCCTATCTGAGTATGCCGAATGCTTTGCCACGACTGTTTGGCAGCCTCCTCAATTTTCTCTTTTTTAGGTGAATTCTGTCTCTTCTGCCAACGTCACTCTGGTCAAACAACATGGCGGCTCATACCACCAAGTTTTTCAACCATCTATCAAGGATATCAACTCTATCAACTGTTAAAACGCTACCGGAAGTCAATAAAAAAGGGGAAAAATTCAAATTAGCGCATTGATTTGATTTGCAGTCGGGATTTCTTAATCTCATACCTGATTTTTAGGAATGATTTATTTTCTTCCATTGTGTAGATTAGCCCTCCTTGTTAAAATATGCTGCTGGTTTATTGAATAAATTACACACAATTCTCTCAAATCTCACATAGTATTGGAGCCTTGTTGACCTAAACGTCACAAGTTCGAGTCCCGCTGCCTCCCCCTAATTAAATTAAATTAAATTTCAGCCCAAAGCAAGAAGAAGACTTGTGCATGTGTGTTCGGGCCCTCGTGCAAAGCGATAATGAGCTTGCATGTGAGTGAGTGTGTTAGAGTATAAAAATTAAATTGAGCTTAAACTACTAGTTTATGCTTTTAGTTGAGTTGGTTTTTTGACAAAAAAGACGAGAAAAAAGGTTTAGATGAATCTTCATCATTTTTATTCTTACCATATTAAAAACAGATTATTTATATTGGAATGCGTATTAGTTATAACCCAAACACAACAATTTGTTCTGTTTTCAAAAATTCAGAATCATTTATTTTGTTTTTGGGTTAGAGCCACTCTCAAATAAGTTTTTATTTTATTTTTTTTACCTGATGTAGAAACTGCACTGTACTCTCAGAGGAAAATAACTAAAATAGTATTTGTACTATCTCGTTTGTTCCAATATAGTCCATGAACTAATTTTTTTTTTCCAATTTAGTCTTACGTTCAAGCATTTGTTCCAGTTTAGTCTGAAGTTAGCCTAAAAGTGTTCCAAGTAATGACCAACCTTATATCTAATTAACATCGTTTGAAAAATAATAAAATTTGATTTCAAGTGGTAAGATAATAACATTTATTTTGTTATTAAAATAGGACTGAAGTAAAATAGCAGGTGGAAGATACAACTGAAGTAGTTCTAGAATGTATTAAGAAATATTAAATGATTATGAATTTGCAAATTGTGGACAGTAAAATTAAACTTACTTTTTGGGAGCTGCAGTGGTTTGGTTAAAGTTTTATGTGCTTCTTGGTTAGTTTGCAAATAGTAAGGTAATACCGTAGAATTGGATATGCTGCCAAAGCCTTTTCCTAATCTTCTTTTGGGGAGAATGGTGTTGGGTAATGAAGTTCTTAGTGTTCTAATTGTTTAATTCAAGTTATATCTACAGTGTCAACAACTTCTAGGGTTTTCTAGTTGATTTACCCAGTGAAGCTGACTTTTCTTGTGATTTTTATAGTATCGCTCATAAGATTTCTTTGTAATGGATTATTATTTTCTCCCAGCTTTCTGCATTGCTTTCTGACATAGGGCTTAACATCCGTGAGGCGCATGTCTTCTCAACAACTGATGGCTACTCCTTGGATGTATTTGTTGTGGATGGGTGGCCAGTTGAGGTACCTTCTTTCTTTAAACAGCTCTAGTATCTGTTAGGTATTCCTTTTGTGCCTCCTAGAGTCTTTTATTCTCTCTCTTGCTCTAGTGATCTACTAATTCAACAATTAATTTAATTTTATGTATGAAAATTACATACTGTTATTGTACTCCTGACATTTTAGCAATGAATGAGCTTCGGTCTTACATTTCTACTGATGTATAGTTTTTAATTAGTTGGCATCTTCTGTATCCATTTCTTGCTAGCCTTCTTTCATGTCAGCATGATTATACATGTGCATCTACCCGATCTGTTTTTGCAAAATTGATGTACCACTATTGTATAAAAAGGCATTTCTCAAGGAAAGTAGCCGTGTTATTATGTATTCAGGAGCATTGTGATTAGTATTTCTGTTATGACAGGGTCTTTGCTGAGTCCAAATGTTGCTGACTTTGCAATGTTGTGGTCAGGATACAGATGGTATGTACGAAGCTATGGAAAAAGCTGTAGTTAGAAGCGAGGTAAGCTTTGCTTTACTTTAACTGCCTTGTTTGGTTTGTGATCTATTTACTGACTGAATTGTGGGTTCTTGGTACGAAAACAGGGAAGGGGTGGTTTCTGTGTGGGTAGATTTTTTATGTAATTTCCCAGAAAATTTAAAATGCTGATTAAGCATTGATGTTTAACATCAATTTCGACGTGATTTCAAAGAAAAACATCAATTTCGACGTAGAAAGTCAGCACTTCCTGAGATGCAGAAGAAGATAAAATGGTTCATCTTGAGAAACTGGAGAGAATGAACTTATTTATTAGTATTTACTAGTTATCTTCTTAAGGAAGAAATACTTGCTCTTTGATTTCTTTCTTCATTTTTGGGCTATTCTCGCAATCAGTAATCATGTTGTTATGATAAAAAGCCAAGTATACAATAAAAAATAAAGTCTCAATGGGTCAATTAGGCTGCTATCCCTGATAAGGTTTCCTTTGTTGGCATACATGAAATACTTATTTGACCAATAAAATGATAGAAATCAATATGTTTGTAGTCTGTAGAAGTGGCAGGGTTATATGAGAAAATAAAAATAAAAATTGGCAGGGTTATAGGAGAAATCAATATGTTTGTAGTCTGCACCCACATCTGTAGTCCATGTACAGGTGAACTAGAGAAAAATAAAAATTGAAAACTGGCAGGGTTATAGGAAAAAATAATTATCTCTGATATGATGAGGTTTAAAAGAAATGGATTGAGGTAATAGAAGGGACCGGGTTTAAAAGAGAAATATAAATAATTAAGTAATAAAATTTAATATGGAAGGGTTACAGCAGAAAAGAGTTATCTCTAATACGATGAGGTTTAAAAGAGATGAACTGTGGTAATAGTGGACGGAGATTCCGTGACTTGGAGGAAAGACAATGAAGAGAATGAGAGAGAAATATGCACCAAGTCTCAGCATATGTGTGCTACAAGCTCGAGTTACAGTCCAGTCTCACCAAAATAAACAGAATAAAAAAAATTAATTGCAGAACACAAAATCAGTTTTCTGAGGTTGTCCACATTATGCGGAGAATTGTTATCTTTGCATTGGATGCAATAAGTCCAGCATATTTGTGCTGCAAGGTAGGGTTCTCAACAATGAAGTCTCGCCAAAATAAATAGAATTAGAAAAAAAAAACAAGTAATTAATTTCAGAACACCAAATCTGTTTTCTGAGGGCGTCTACATTATGCGGAGAAATGTTGTTTTTGCATTGGGTTATGTGGTAAAGAATTGAAGAAGTTGGTGGTTGCTTGTTGATGGTGGTGGTTGCTAGGAGATGGAGGACTAGGGATGATCCGTGGTGGTATACTGTACAGTCTAAGTCTTCTCCATGGGCGAGGATCTCCATGAGTTGATAATTCAAATTGGAAAGAGGAAGCCTTTCTCATTAGCAGGCACTATTTTTCTGTTGACCTGATATTTTCCTCCACCCAACACTGAAATTTTTGGAAAACCCGCTCTGCGAAGCCTGAAATAAACAGAGCCCTAATATTTAATCGAGCCAGACAGCTTTCTTTAATTATGAAGCCTGTTTTGTCAGATGAAAGCTTGCTGTCCGTGAATTTTCTTTCTGTGAGAACGAATCTTATATATCTTGCCCTAATTTGTTTCTTGGTTTTCAGTTTCTTTTGTCTCAATCTCTTGGTTCATCAAACTTAATACTTCTAATGTAGCTGAACATAATTACTCTTGTCGTCCTAAAATGAGTCTTATTTCTCTAAATTTTGTTTCAAAATGAGTGTCCTCTTCCCTTTTTAGGAAGATAGTTAATATCATAGTAATAGTTAGAATCTCTTGAATTTGTTGTGGCAAATGCACATAGGGGTGGGTACATGGGGAAGTGTCAAACTCTATCTAATTTCTCCTTATTTGTTTTTTTTCAAAAATGAGTACAAGACACTCATTTTTGGACGGGAGGGAGTATTATTTTTTCATGTATGGAGAATTGGAGATAATATGTGGAACATAAGCCCAATAGGAGAGCTTGACAAAAAAGACTAGTTTTTTAAGTGAGAGAACCCATGGACTTATCTTCCCCAAATCCTAAGTCTCTTCCTCCTATGTCGCTCCTGCTTTAGTCAGCTTTCATCGAAATCACCAATTAAACAAAGTAAACCTAATAGGAGAGGTCAACCCAAAAGACTAATCTATCAGGTGTGAGAACCCATGGACTTAAGAAGCACCCTTGGTACATGGTATGTTTCCGGTGTGGGATCATACCGTTATGTCAACAAATGTTTAATCCCTGATCGAGTCGGTATATAGAGGTTTTGACTTTCGAGTATGGTGGTGGGTAGCTGAAAATTGGGATTAAAACTAAAGTTTATGTTTACATTGAAATCATTCTACAGACATGTTATTTGCTCGTAAATCCAGTAAAATGTTTATAGTGGCCTTATTGTCATATTGTCATTTAATTAAATGATGACGACTTGTCTTGCCAGATGAAACATGCTGTCAGTGAAATTCTTATGTTTATAATGGAGTTTTAGATGGTTTTATTACATGCTGAAGATTTTTAAAAAAGTGGTAATTATCCTTCGTAATATAGGGGTCCTGGTCTGGTTCCTCAAATTCTCACTCAGCTGTAGAAAAGGCATTGGCAGCAAAAGGTAAAGCTGGAGACTGGGAAATAGACAGAAAATTGCTGAAAATAGGAGAAAGAATCGCATCTGGATCATGTGGAGACTTGTAAGATCGATTTTGTTCTCAGATTTACTACTTCTGATCAATTTACTCTATGATTGAAGCCTTCCATATTGATCAAATTTATACTGGTTTTGAACAAAGGTTTTGTGGAATATACCTTGGACAAGCTGTTGCTGTTAAGATTCTTAGATCTGAGCATCTGAATGATGCTTCAGAGGATGAATTTGCTCAGGAAGTGGCAATTTTAAGGTGAGTATCCTTCTTATGTTTTGGCATGAAGCTCATGTTGTTTCTCTATTAGATAATATACGATTTTAATATAGACTGAGTTTGCCATTAGATGGAAAGAGGTGTAGTATCTGGAACTTCACATGTGAATACATGGAGTAGGTTACTATCTTCAAAAAATCGAAAAAAGAGAAACATCAGGGGCTAAATTCTTATATCTTTTCAAAAACTTTATATATTTACGAGTTATGATATGCTTGATTTGTGGTGGAGTTTGTTAACCTTACCTGCAGGTTACTATTACCTGAAGAATAGAAAATTTCTTTGCAGAATGCTTAAGATCGAATCTGCTTTTCTCTTTCATATTTATGATAATTTGCATACCAAGTGCATATAAAGTATTTTAAATGTTGAGAACTTTGACGTGTTAAGAAATATTTCACATTCAGAAGTTGAAAAGAGAGGTAGGGATATAATACCAGTTGTTTAAAAAGCGCTAGGCACACGGAGAGGCATGGACTTCAATGAAGTGAGGTGCATAAATAATCATTGAGATAATAAAACACGTCATCATCATAATCCATTTTATCATCTCCATCACAAATACTATCAATAGATTTGTATCCTACATCATTCTTTTCTTGTTCAAATCACTATTCTTCTTCAATTTAATTTGATATTATAAATTGGGATAGTGAAATTTGGACAGTCATCGTCATTACCTAATTTCAGATAAAAAATGAAGATTATTAAATGAACATGACATAGTTCTTGAGCCAGAAATCAATTGAGGCGCCCCTCAACCACGCCTCAACTACAGCAGTGAGGTGGCCTCATGGGCCTCAACTGCCCCTTAGTGCCTCAAAGTTTTTGAGGCTCTAGAGTGTGCCTTGCACCTCAGTTGCTTTTTTAAGTAGTCAACCGTAGATACTTAAATGTCTAAAACGTATCTCCCACATTATGATGTCAAATTAGTATTTGTGCCAGGTCTAGTAGTCTACATGATTTTGTTGCTGTTAAATGTGAAGCTTAGGGACACAGACGATTGGCAAATATGAAAATTTGTCTATGCTGACTGGCAAGTGGCTAACATTCTAAAGACTGGCTAACTCAATTGATAGTGATCAATGTCATTGCTATCATATCTTTTGTCGTAATAGAAAATTAAACGACTAGGACGCCAATAAGTGATGATTTGGTTAATTAGTGTGAAAACAAGATTTTATTACTCCATTTGTCCTAAAATGAGTGTTCACTTTCCTTTTCTAGGAAGTTAGTTATGCATGAATTGTCGATAACATCCTTATAATAAATTAGTTAGTATCTCTTACCACTTGATCTTAATCCATAAAAGTAAATATACCACACTAACTAAATTATCCTTATTTTTTCTCAAAATAGAATAAGGACACCCATTTTAGGCCGGAGGGAGTAGGCATGAATGCATTAATTACTTTGCAAGCCTTTCTCTTTTCTAAAAAAAAAAGATAATATAGGATTGAGGGAGTATTTTTTGTGTCGGGGTTTATGGTGAAGTGCTTTTGATACTTTGTGTGATCTAATCAACGATACACCGATTCCCCATTATGGTTGATGAAATTTGTTGGATTCACGTATTGAACACGGACACTCGAATCCAACTGTATAATTTCAAAAAATAAATTTAGTAAAAAGGATAGTAATGACATAGTTTGATTGTTAAATTTGAACTTATAATGATAATGATTTCTAACTATTGCATATTGAAAATAGGGTTGTTTGTAACAAAGACGACTCAGATTTTAGTTTGACATGTTTATTGTCAAACTTAACTTTAATATGCTTAGAAACTACAAGTTCATGGAATATATTATATCTAATATATACTTATATTGAAAAATTCACGCGTCCTGACATATCGTTCTTTTATACATATTTTTAAATGATTATTAGTGTGTCCAAATCGGTGCTTCATAGGGTCTGTTAAACTTAACTTCAACCTAAACGTTTAAGCTAATAGGTGGAGGGCTCAACGTGTATATCAAGTGGTGACAAACTTCACATTCTTTTAATGTAGGATATATTAACATTCCCCCTCATGTGCAGGCCGTATAACACAACGGACCTTGCACGTAGACCAAGAATGAAGACAACAATGACGGGTCATTAGGCCTAAACCAAACCAAACCAAACCAATCCAGGCATCTGATACCATGTTAAACTTAACTCCAACCCAAAAGATTAAGCTAATAGTTGGAGGGCCCAACGTGAATATCATGTGGTGACAAACTTCACATTCTTTCGATGTGGGATACATTAACAAGGTCTAACATTAATGCTTAAATGTCTTGCTTGATTTAACTTTAAGTTTCAAACCTATGACGCGTATTTTCTTATATTATTTGCTTTTTATTAGTAGCATTTAAAGTTATCGTATAATAGATGATAATGTTTGAGTTCAGTTCAGTTCAATTGGTAGCCAATTAAGCAATTGTGAGTAAAGTTGATTGATATACAGCTCTACAGTTTCTTGGCAGTGAGGTGTTATGTGAGGTATAAATGCATATTGTTTAACCTTCATAAGCAACTTTGAAGAATATTTGCAATTTTGAGGGAGGATGATCAAATCAGTTTGTAAGCAACTTTGAAGAAAATTTGTTATATTAAGAAGAGGATGTTCACATCTATATATGTATATATATTTTTTTACTTCTGTTTCTTTGATGGTAGGAGGTTTTTAACAGGGATTGACTGACAATCTATAGTATCTTCTAGTCAAATAGAAAATTATTTTTCTGAAGATGAAGATTTTGTTTCATATTTGAACAGTTAAATATTGAAAATTGAATCGTTAATAAACTCCCTCTGTCCCAAATTAGTGTCTTGTTTCACATTATTATTAAAATTATTGTTGATTTTATTAGTGCTTGGTTTTCTTTTTTATGCCCCTATATGCCTTGGTTATGACAAAATCAAGTGATTCTAACTTGCTAATCTCAAGGAAGTATTGTTTTTTTTTTTTTTGTTCATGATTCACTTGCTAAAATAGAAAGAGGACTTTCATTTTGAAACATATATATTTAATAAACAAGACATTTATTTTGGGATGGAGGAAGTGCTTATTATAATCACTTTTTCTTTTGTCTTTATGTAGGGAGGTTCAACATAGAAATGTTGTGCGTTTTGTTGGTGCTTGCACAAAATCTCCACATTTGTGCATAGTGACAGGTAAAGAACTTCAGATCGGAAATAAATGTTTTACCTTGTGCACAGCAGCTTCTCTAAGGTCTCTTGTAAAGTAACTCATATAAATTGACCTTGGCAAATAGGTGGTTTTGATATTTGGTAGATATGTAGAGCCCGACGCACAACTTGCTCATGGTATCTTCTAAAGAAAATCATACTAATGAAGAATGTCCCAATGTCCTTGTATTATCCCGTTTGTTAGGGTGTAGGCCTTTGCACTGTATTTAATTTCAATTTAGTTCAAAGTATGTCAGTTTGTTTCAATTTAATCTTTGTTGTCTAAGATATTAATATGGCCCTTAAATTAATTCTGATGTGACAATTGGTTTTTGACTGTCTGATGTGGGAATTAATATTAATTAGATACTTCCTCCATCCCAAGATAAGTGTTTTGTTTTCTATTATGAGTAAAATTAAGGAGAAGTTGGTTGATGTTGTACATTTTCTCTTGTATCCCCAAATACATGTGCTGTAACAAACTTTAGGGATACCGACTGAAATCACTGAATTACCATAGGATACTATTGATATTTCATTTTCATAGATAACTTACTTCCTAAAAAGGAAAGGAGACACTTATTTTGGGACAAAATTGCGAGGAAAACATGATACTTCTTATGGGGATTTTGGGTGGAGGGAGTATATTACAGAAACAGTAATTACTGTTGTGGCACAAACATGGAAAATATCGCCATCTACACAGCCTGTGCATTGCATATGATGGAAAAGATGAGTCTAATTAAGGTGGTAATTGGGAAAATTTCATTTTGTTATGTTCTATGTTATTGAACCTCTATTTCATCAAAAGGTAGTGACTGGGAGTATTTGTTTTTGTTGTGTCATTCCATAACATAATATTTAAAGGTCTTTTACCTTTAGAAACTACTATTCCTCATTGGGTGAATTCTGTTGATTGACCTTTTCGTATTCTCGTGATGCTAATGTAGGTAATTCGATATCTCAATATAGTGAGAGAAAGAAAGGTTTAGCCAATTCTTTAATATCTCTATAGTTTATAGGATTGTAGACAACTCATCCATTTAACTATTTTCTGTCTTTAGTTATTGTTTGGATATAGTTCTCAGGTCCTATAAAGCTGTAGTTGTCGTTCAGATACTTGATCTAATCGTCAAGATTTGGTCTTTACTGTTGTGCTAAGAGTTGCCTGAATATGATTGTCTTACTAGGGTTTGTTATTATTTTCTGTAGGGTACTCTGCTCTTTTAAAAGCATGTCCTTGTGCTAGCTGTTGTCTAAGTCTTTGAATCTGTGATCATTCTTTTTTACATCGGGTTATGTTTGCAGAATATATGCCTGGAGGGAGTTTGTATGACTATTTGCATAAAAATCATAATATCTTGAAGCTACCTGAATTGCTGAAGTTTGCAATTGACGTGTGCAAAGGAATGGATTATTTGCATCAAAACAACATTATTCATAGGGACTTGAAGACAGCAAATTTGCTCATGGACACTCACAAAGTAAGTGTTCACAAGTGTTGTTATTTGATCAAATTGTGTTATTAGCTTCTATGCATATTACCTGCACCATGATTATAACAAATGCCTCTGGTTTCAGAGTGTCTTTTTTCTTTCAGAAGGTATTTGGCAGAACAGTATTACAACTAGTAAAACAGAAAAAATGGATAGTTTTAAGCCGTTTGAGTCCGGGGAAAGACGTCCTAGTTCAAGCTGTCTAAGATGATATTCTGTCCTGGGTAGTAAATTTGTATGATGCTTTTATGGTATGATAATCTATGATGGACAAATACAGGCATGGTAGAAAGTTGTCATATATCATGCAAAATATCAGTGTTGAGAATCTATTGATCCAATCAAATGAAGGTTAACTTCTAATGGAGATAGCAGACCTATTGGTTTATAAGTTAGTTATTTAGCATGTTAGCTGTATATGAATTCTAACATATTATGGCTGCTTGTTCTGATTAGTTTTTCTCTCTCCATAAATCTTTGACAATTGTAGCATTGGTTGATGTTATAATTTATTATAACCTAAGAGCTCAAGGGCCAAACTATTATATCAAGGGGTTTCAAACTCTACGACTTTTAGTGTGGGATACTTCAACACTCCCTTTCACGTTCAGATGCATGGATTAAGAATTACACAGGAGGCAATATAAACTGGCCACACATATCCCAAAGCAAACCAGCTTTTCTACCACGTTACAACTTTATTCCAACATAAAAGCTTAAATTATTAAGTGGAGGATCCAATTAGTATTGCAAGTGGTCTGAAGCTCCACACACTGTTAATGTGGGATACTTCAACAGTTGATTAAACAAGGAGTAATATCTGTAATCCTTTTTGACACTGTGAATATATGTTTGTCTCAAGGTGGTAAAGGTGGCAGATTTTGGTGTTGCTCGGTTCCAGAATAAAGAGGGAGTAATGACAGCAGAGACTGGAACTTACAGATGGATGGCACCTGAGGTTTGCATTATTCTGATACACTCTTTCCTTTTGCCTTTTTGAGTTGTAACTGTTAGGAGCTTAATGATTATTTCATTATCAAATTGTAAGTCCTATTTCATTGGCTCCCCAGTATTTTTTTTCCATTATCAAGGCACCTGGAAATAATAACCATGCAATGCATTTATGATTTGGGTAGCATTGCTCTCTGTTTAGGATTTTTGTTTTTGTTGGTCATCAAAGCTTTTATGTAACCACAAAATGACCTTTGCGGATTAAAGCTAAGACTAAAAACATATCATTAGCATTTAGCACATGAAATTCATGCCAAATTTATAGCAAATAAATAACTTCTGAAATGATACCACAATTATGTATGTTCAAGGCAGAGAGTGGGTTCACCGTTTGTTCGAATGTTTATCAGAAAATAAGGGATGTTTTACTTTTCATGTTTTGTCATCTTTTCACAATACTACTTGTGTCAATAATCTATTAGTCAATAAGCACCGTAACAAGAAGTTAATTTGTGTTATTTGGTAATTAAAGCTATAGTTTTTTTTATTATAACTCTAGCTTTTAGCCCTATTATGACGCTCGCTGTAGTATTACGTATACTCTGACATTTGTTGGCATATTGTTTTGATATTTTACCACATCTTTCACAAGGTTATAAATCATCAACCATATGATCAGAAAGCCGATGTATTTAGTTTTGCTATTGTGCTTTGGGAGCTAGTGACAGCAAAGGTATTCCTAAAGTCACTCGACCAATTTCTTTTCTTTGATGATAAAAGAAAGTAAGACAGTCTTCACCCAATCTTGCTGATGTTGATGTAGGTTCCATATGATACCATGACTCCACTTCAAGCTGCCCTGGGAGTGAGACAGGTATGTACAATCAATATACTGGAGTTGTCGAGAAACTTTATCAATGTTCTATATTCAATCTTCATAACTTTTAACTGGATTAGTTGCTCTACAAGTATATCACACTGTCATCCATAGTCTTTTGGTTATATTGTGTCATTTATAGAAGCAAACAGTCATTTAATTTTTGGGTCTTTTCCACTTCACAATACTTGACATGTCATTATGCATGTGATTCACTTAATTAAATGGTAGTTGTAGTCCCATTGTAACGTGATGGTTAATATACATGGATATGTACCCAAGTATAGCGGAAATAGACCATGGCAGTTATGAATCCAATACTAGTACTTCATGGCTTGCTGGATAATTACTCAGAATTTTCTTCTCAATTGCTGATCAGAATAAACTTCCAATTATAAAGTTTTGTTAGGTGCGAGAATATATGAGGGTAGTATCTTTGGAACGCCTATAACTCTTCAGATTTCCATCTGTCTTAGTTCTTAATAGTTAATCTTGTCTCTATTAATCCAAATCCATGGATTCTGACGTTTGAAATTTGTGGTTTGAACTTTTACCATTCCATATGAATCAAGAGAGGAACCTTTGAACATAGTTGCACTCTCAGCCAAAAACAATTAAGAAAATTATGCCAGCATGTGCTCTAGTAAGTTAGGTTAAATGAGAAACCGCATATGATTGATACTCCTTTCATCCCTGTTTGAGTGTTCTATTCTCTAAAATTATTGTTTCAAAATGAGTGTCCACTTTACCTTTTGGTAAGTTGGATATAAATGAATTCTCATTATTACCCCTAAGATAAGTTGATTAGAATCACTTGAGTTCACTACAACAAACTTACATAGGGCATATTCGGTAAAGTTAAACACAAATCAAGTTATTCTTAATATTTGTAAACTATTAAAACAATATACTCCCAAGGGAGTAGTAAATAAGCTAAATGCGAATTCTCATATTTTAGCATTAACTATTGAAATGATAGGAAAATAGAATGATAGTTAAATGTATTGCCACTCGTTTTCATGAAATTGCTCAGGTGTATAAAACTACTCTAAGTAGTTCGAAATGAAATGTCCATCCCATACTATCCATCCCTAATAAAGTAATAATTAGGGAGTATTATTGTGAAATTTCAATAATGGGCTACGTAGGACTTTCAGTTCTTTTAATTTCAGCACTCCCCGTCATAAAATTTCAATAATGGGTTAAATACATAGGTTTAGGCTTTCTATATTAAAAGGTCAACATTATTAGTTGGGATTGACTTCCACCTTATTAACTACCTCATTCTCTAAATATTTTATCTACACGGGACTTTTATTTCTATCAATTTCAATAGTAATGTTCTGTTCTTCAGGGACTTCGTCCGGATCTTCCTAATGATGCAAACCCTAAGCTGTTAGACTTGATGCAAAGATGTTGGGAAACAGTTCCAGGTGATCGACCTTCCTTTGCCGAGATAGCAATTGAACTTGAAGAGCTTCTCCACAAAGTTCAGGTGTTTCTATTTTTATGTCTTTTATATATTATGATGTTCAAAATTATTCATTTCTAAAGTTGTCATTCCTCTTTAATCTAAACTAGGATTTGCACGTCAGGAAACTTCACTAGCAGTAAATGGCAAATAATGATCTCCACGTTCCAATACTTGTGCTGTCAAATTTTTAGAGACTACAGGTGAGTGTTTTTTTTTTCCTTGTATTTTTGTTCAGATAGCTATAGAGATTATATTGTACAACTGAGGGAAAGAAAACCACAGGCTGTAAAATACAAAAGTAATGCATTGTCTATGAGTTGTAGTGGCAGTAGTGTAATACCCTTCCTAGGATTCAAATGAACATAAGTTGTAAATTTTGTTGTAAAGATATTGTTTTTTTTTTTTTTTTTTTTTTTTTTAATGATATATGTTTCTCAAAGGATTTAGTGCAAAATTAGTGTTGTTGAAAGAATGGAGCACATGAGTTACAATGCAAAGTAGTATGGTTGGTTTGTAATGATTCAAATATATATTGGGAAAGAAGCAATGGATTTGTGGCATGAAATAGATTTGATTCATGTTGTGTGTGTGAAATAGTATAGTAGTAGAGTAGTGATTGAGCTTGCATGAATTTGTCAACAATCCTCTCTCGCTTGCTCTGATAAGTGATCTACTACCCATTTCCTTTGTCTCGGAATTCTATCTTTAGCAATTGAGAAATGAACTATAAGGTTAAATTGAAAAGAGAGAAATAGATAAATAAGTAGGTGACAAAATCTAATTTATTATGACATACAAACATTATTTTACAAATAAACTAAAATTCTATGACAAAATTACAATGTAACATTTAGAGAATATTATTTCATTTATAACTCGTGCATTGGCAAACAAGTTTGATCTCTATTACACGCACTATAAATATAATATATAGATATGTTGTTGATTGTTCAACAACAAGCAAATCAACATGAGATCAGAAGCCTAAACTAGCTAGCTTTTCTTGATTTTTGTTTTGCCCTCCCCAATCCCAATATGATTTTGGAAACCTCCCTTTCTTATTTGAATATATATTTTCTCCTTTCCTGCAAAACATATATTCTTCTCCTTGTCATTTCGTCCATTTGCTGAAACAATGAAAAATCAATAAGCATATTTATATATAAATGGACAGAACTAATAAATAAAATACAAGTAAACTAAAGTAAAATCTCAACTTTTTCATATGGACTTTTACTCTTTTTTTTATATATCATAATTTAGTCCTTAATGATTTAAATATAAATTCAAAATGTTCCTTACCAATAGTTTAAGTCAAATTTTTTGGTTAAATAGTCTGATGTATAATTTAAAATATATTAAACAATTAATTTATTAAATTATTTTGCTGATGTGACAATCCAGCTGTATGAATTGACTCATGTGACAAACACATATCCGCAACGTCAACAAATTAAAATAGTTGAATAAAATTAATTATTTAATATAATTTAAATTCCATGTCCGGATATTTTGCGAAAAACTAACAAAAACAAACGCTAATAAATATTTTGGATCCATATTGAAAATTTAAAGACTAAGTCAAGTTTTAAGAAAAAGTTGAAATATTTGATTATGTTGGTAAGCAACATTTGGGTTTTTACCAAAAATGAATAAAGAAGCTGACCAGTTTTGTTCCAGTCGAGAATATTGTTAGTAGTGGTAAGGAGGAGGAGGAGGCGATGCATAGATGTAATGTTCCTTAGGAGGTGGAGGTGGAGACTTGTACTCATAGTGCTCCTTGGGAGGTGGTGGAGGAGACTTGTGTTCATGATGTTCCTTGGGAGGTGGAGACTTGTAATGCTCCTTGGGTGGTGGTGGTGGTGGAGGAGATTTGTACTTGTAATGCTCCTTGGGAGGTGGTGGAGGAGACTTGTACTCATAATGCTCCTTGGGAGGTGGTGGTGGAGGAGACTTGTACTTGTAATGCTCCTTGGGAGGTGGTGGAGGAGACTTGTACTTGTAATGTTCCTTGGGAGGTGGCGGTGGAGACTTGTACACCGGTGGCGGCGACTTACAATGGTGGTGTTCCTTAGGGGGAGATTTGTGGTGGTGGTGCTCCTTGGGAGGTGGAGATTTATGGTGGTGGTGCTCCTTGGGAGGTGTTGGTGGTGGAGACTTGTACTCCGGAGGCGGTGGTGATTTCTCGGGAGGTGGAGGAGATGAGTAGGAATATTGGGCTGTGGTTTCCGATTGCAAGGTAAAGGACATGGCTATGATCACTAGTAGAGTGACCACATTTGGAGAGCTCACTAAAGTCCCCATCTTTACTTCCAAACGGCTTTTGGTTATATGGTCTTGTGCAACCCAATCCTCCCTTTATATAGATTTGGCATTTACCTTTTAACACTTCACTAATGATAGTCAAATGACTCAAAAATTTACCCCCACTTTCATATACTAAAATCAATAATCAATTTAACAAAAAAAAAATTGGAATTAGTGTTGAGGGCTAATTCAATTAAAAATTCAAGTTGCTTGTTAAATTTTTATTATTAAAAGTGACTTTCAAGAGCGAGATCTGAATAATTATTTTTATTCAATTATTTCGGTGACATGGCGATTCAACTCTATTAAATGACTAACGTAACCAACAAATGACCCACAACGTCAACAAAATAATTATTTAATATATTTTAAATTTCACGTCAAATCATTCAACATAAATAGTGACGGGAATTGACATTAAGGGCCATTTTGAGTTCATATGTGAAAGTTAAGAAAGTATTTCATATTGAAAAAGTTCAAAAATTAAATTAAATTAAATTATTTGCTATTCAAATTTATAAAAAGACTCAAGTGAACAAACAAACATAAAAATATATACTTAATAAAGAGAATAAAGAATCTAAACCAAATATTTTTTTTGTTTCAGCTTAAGTCAAACCGATAAGATGATGTTGCCACATTAAAAATTCACATACACACACTCAAATGAATTTGTGAGAGCGAATCGACCCGCCGGATCCAAGTATTTTAATGAGGTGTCATAACCTCATTAGTGGCTCTCAGAATATCCGACGTCATGCGCGTGACGTCGCGATGTTTGGAATTAACGTCCATGTGGACGTCAGAAAATGGTTTGCGACATCGTTGCGTCCACGTAGACGTCGCAAACCTTGTTGAATAGGATGTTGCGACGTCCACGTGGACGCAATGACGTCGCAACAAATTTGAAAATAATGATAAAACATTTCGTCTTCATTCTTTCCCTCTCTTTCACTCCCGACTCTTGGTGTGTAATTCCGACAAGTGTACCAGAGTCGCACAAGTAATATAGAACAATAAGTTCCGAGTTTATCGTCTCCACAGGGAACAATGGCGGTGACAGAGTAATACTAAATTGTCGTATTTAAGCTAAAAGACAGAAAGTAAAACAGTGGTATTGTGTGTGTGGTTGAACAAGAATATTAAATAGCATAAAAATAAAGACAATAATTAGAATTTAAAGCAGATGTGATAGACGTGATCGGGATGCAATTGATTTATAGTGGGATGATACATTAATATTTAACTGCTAGTATTAGTTGCTTAGTTCTCGTTACAAGCCCGCTCAAGTACTCGAGTGTTCACTGTAAGACTCGCTCGAGACTGAACATGAATACGCCATCACCGACTAATTCCTAGGCGCAATTTGCTCCCCCAGACATGTTACTGCAAGGGGGTCACATACATGTTAATGTTGGCAATGCGACCGGCTCTATTGAAGACGAACTCTCTTGGGGGCACAATGGATTCGAACGGGTGTAGAGCACAAGTGGGGGCCGGTGCAGCATGCGGAA
>JAYMTF010000513.1:0-34482 GCA_036897485.1 Pelargonium nanum | reverse complement strand
AAGAAGATGAAGATGGGAACGGATATCCGTTCACCACCGCCACCGGAAGCATGGTCCCGTGGCCTGACCCTCGCCGGACGAAACTCACGGCGGACCGAAACAGCAACAGCAACTAAAATTAAAGGAGGAGTTGATGAACGTACCGGAAACGGGACGTAGCGGCTGCCGGAGTCGCGGTGGTGTCACAGCTGAAGGCGGCCGACGTTGCTCCTCGGCGAAAACGGCGACGTCTTCCTGGCTGGGTTCAACGACCGAAACGGAGGATCGGTGAAGAAGAAAGAGTAAAGGATGCCCTAACAAGGGCTGTGATCAAGTGCTGCAAAGTGTACAGTGGTACGTTGCACCCTAGCAGAAAAAAAAAAATCAAAAATGGCGGAACGAAGGTAAAGGAAGTAAATTTGAGTGAAATTGTAGGAAATTAAATAAACATATATTCTTCGCTCAAAAAAAAATAAACATATATTCTCAGCTAACTACTATTGAGTCCCCGACAATGGTGCCAAAAAATTGACATGTCATCGCCAAATGTATCGATGTAATACAAGTATATGATGTTGACTCGATCTAAATGTGTGTATTAATATGAGTTGTAGTTGAACGTTTATATATTAAATTGACTTTTTAATAGTTTTGTATATCAAAATGAATATTAAGGTAAAGTTCGAGTATCGTTAATGCCAATAATCCTTGTTATAACTAATATTATCACATTTAAATATTAGTTATGTCTTGTTTGAGTTGTCTACTTGAATTGTTTGTAAAAGTAATATGTCGGTAAAGATAGCTCGAATGAGGTAAAATGTTTGTAGATGACAAAATATTTTTGTTTGGTAAAACAATGTTTGAAGAAGATGGGAAATGAATTTTATATTATGAAATTACTTGGTAAAGTTGTCTAAAAGTAATGATATCATTTTAAAATGACTAAATTTTTTTATGATATAATTAAGTAATATATGTATATATAAGAGTTTGAAACTCTAACGCATCTCATTCTCACGTCAAATTGTTTGTTGACACGGACAAAGCCAGGAAAAATCTCTGAAATTATTTTAATATTGAATCTAACGTTCTTACAATTATGTGGTCAGTCCTCTCTATTTGTGGTCAACTCTTTATCTATTTATCACCTTCTATTTATTTATGTTCGACCACAATCTTTGTAAATATCAAGTCATCATCTTATGAGGTCGACCCACTCTATATGTGGTCAACCATTTCTTTATTTATCGATCATCTTTCTCCATGGTCAACTGATTATTGGCAAATAGCAGGTCATCGTCTAACTATTGGTTGAACCATATTATATATATATAGGTCGACTGTTCACTTTGTTGTCGACCTGTTTGTCTCTATTTTTGTTTTGTGCAACGCACTTTCTGCACTTCCTGCAAATGTACAAAATAAAAGTATAAAATAGTTATGGGGCAAATGTAGTTACACGACAAACGTATAAAATAACTATGTACAAAATTGAAGGTTCTATATCCCTATCTTATCTGTCGAGAATTTTGAATTCCACCTGGTTCATAAGAAACTGTCATCACTTGCTAAGTGTGTCAAGTACGTTGTAAGTTTTTTTTATCTATGCCGCTTTGAGAGTAGGGTAAGGTTGTTTTTTATTTTTAAAGCAACGAAAGTCTTTTAAGTCTGCATACCGGCGTAGATTCGCGTTAGTTTTTATTTATTTAATTATATGCACATAGGGCAGCAGGAGGCAATTGCAAAGAAAGATAAAGTGACTTGAAAGGTGGTGGTTTGGCCAGAGTTATCATATTAACCTTCGAGTTTGTTGCCGAATCAGATGACAAACACGATTGTGGCGATGAGCGGTTGGCAGAGCCTTTCTAAATTTTGGGTGGTTCTGCTAACCGAGTGGCTCACGAGTTAATTAGGTGTTCAATCTCTTTCAAACTTGTCTGAATGAATGAATTTTTAAGTCTCCAATTTTATACCGTCTTCGTTATAATTTGATTTGAAATAATAAATTATTACTTTTACGTTATAAAAAATAAATAAAAAATTTTGTACCCCATTAGGGCCTTGTTTGGTATCACCTGAAACATACGTCAGTGGGGTTAGGGTTTTTGTGAAGTGACTATAAAGCCAACACTTGCAACCCTCCTCCTCTTCTTTCTGAAGGCAGGCGACGTAAATCCCAGAGACAAGCTCTTCCTCATCCTCCTTGCTTCCTCTACTCCTTCTCTGCAACTGTAAGTCCCAATCGTCTTCCAGATCTCTCCTCTTTCCTGCGTCTCTATTTGTCTTTCTGTTTCTCTATCCCATCAATCCATTTTCCATTTTTTCACTACTTGAATATTTCTGTAATAGGTGCAATGGCTACGGTTCCTGGGCAGCTGATCTGGGAGATCGTGAAGAGGAACAACTCCTTCCTCGTCAAGGAGTTCGGCAATGGCACCCAAAGCGTCCAGTTTAGCAAGGAGAGCAACAATCTCTACAACGTCAACTCCTACAAGCACTCAGGTTCGCATCATATTGTGCCAATTAATGTTTTAAGATTTCAATTTTGCATTATGTTCGTACTCGGAGACTTAGGGTTTTCAGAGTGTTCGATTAGTATTTTCAATCACAGCGGTGGCATTTTGTTTTTTTAGTAGTGTTGGGGTTGTGTTTTTGACTTTGTGCCTTGATTCCCAATATAGGTCTAGCAAACCGCAAAACTGTAACCATCCAACCAGGAGGCAAGGACCTGTCTGTGGTGCTTGCAACCACCAAGACCAAGAAGCAGAACAAGCCCGCTAGTTTGCTTCACAAATCTGCCATGAGGAAGGAGTTCAGCCGCATGGCCAAGGCTGTCACCAATCAGGTAATAAACATGTTTTATAATATTTCAGATTGTGGTTGTGATTTGTGTGTTCTATTTGGTTTTTGAATTGTAGTTGTTTAACACTTGATCTTAATTAAGGGTGTTTCTCAATTTGTTTGTCAATATTTAATTCAGTGTTTTTTACTGTTTGAACTGGTTGAGTATTTGTTTTCAATGTTTTGAACTCTGTAGGTGTTTAAACTCTGTTTTGGTATTCCTTATTTAACAAATTACTGGAAATATAAGTGTTGTTTTAATGCAGTGATGAGAAGCTAACATGTAAGAATGTTCTACTTTGTGTAGTGTATTCCGTGAAATTTTCTTGTTACGCTTGGCTTCTGAACTTTGTGAATGTACTCTTTTTTCAACACGCCATCCAAGTTTTGGTTTTTTGTTACTTCACAATTTATTCAACATTAAGAAATGTCTATCTTGTAAAATGTTTACTTGAAGTTTTATTGTGATGTCTGGCTGTTGCTACTCTTTTTTGTTCCTCTGTTCACAATTTATGTGTAACAACTTGTAGCCTTCCCATAGAGACTAAAAGCTATTGGGTTGGAAGAATGTAGGATCTTCAACAAAATCTATTTTTATTTTTGGCTTCTAAGCTACAATTTTGTAGTCATTTTCACAGCTGCATCTGTGTTGTGATTTTCAATCTTAGTTCTCAATTTTAATGGAAGCAAAATATAGCTTTTCTATGCAGTGATGAGAAGCTAACATGTAAGAAGATTCTACTTTGTGTAGCATTTTCTATGAAATGTTCATTGTTACGCTTGGCTTCTGAGCTTTGTCTCTGTTCTACGTTTCATGGATTAAAAGATATGTTTGTTTAAGTAGTTATCTTTGGATAAGAACCAACACTTCGCATCTATTTTTGAAATTTGGAACACTTGGTTGGTTTATCACTCGTTAACATGGTTTAGTTTTTTTTCCTAGATATATTTGTCCCTTAATTGGGAATAGATGTAATTTTGATCTTTAGTTCACTTTGAGAAATCTCTGCTAATATCAACATCTGTTTTTTTTGTTACTAAAAATGCCGTGAGGTATTAATACATAATGTTTTCCTTTTGGTTATTTCAGATTGCCGATAACTACTACAGACCGGATTTGAAGAAAGCAGCCCTAGCCAGGCTTAGTGCTGTTCACAGGAGCTTGAAGGTTGCCAAGTCTGGTGTCAAGAAGAGGAACAGGCAGGCTCTTAAGAAATGAGATGTTGGGAAGAAATGTTATGGCTATTCCAACTTTATGTGTTATCTTTTTTCTCTCAATGATTAATAGGGACATGGGATTTTTTCACTTTATGTTTTAGTCACTATGTTTTGCTAAATGTTATGGAGAAACCAGATTTTGACATGTTTTTGGAGCTTCTATCCTATTGTAGGATAAATTATATTGTTATGTGTTATAGTTTGTTTTTTTGGCAAATCTTGAAGTGAATCAACAACTCTCTTGCTTGGCTTAATGCAATCTCCACTTCTCTATCTCTCTCCGTGGTTTTTTCAATCTCTTTCCGGCACAGAGAAGAAAATAGAAAGATTATGCATAAAAGATGCAGATTTATGCATTACATAACAAATAAAGAGAAGAAACTCTACTGATCAACATAGACCTAAGCCAAATGAGTGTTAAAATCACTACTCATTTTGATCGAACCTAGCTTTCTCTAATTGTGCAGAACAAGCCTTATCTTAGTGTATGTTTAATAGTATAATACAATACTGGCTTTTATATATAAATAAAAAACAGTTTCCAGTGCCCACTAACTTGTATAGGTGGCAAGGTCGGATCATATCAAATATGGTTTGGACATCGGACTGAAACATGAGATCCGGTCCGATAATATATTTGAATCGGATTGTATCAATTTTGGCTTAAGATGCTTGTTTCTTTTGAGGTTTCAGGTTCGAGACATGGTTGTTACGCTTACCGATAAAAAAATGATTTGATTTATAGTGTGAAATGAAAGGATTTGTTCGATCCGAACTAATCAATTCAATCCAGTCGTTTTTTTGGGTAAGAAAATCATTGGTCTGATCCAAAATTGATCAAATCAAATCAAAATTCTGTCAAATTAAAATTCAAGTACCGCGATTTCGGATCCATATTGCGGGCTCTACCAACTTATTTAGTGGTGAGTTGGCTCACAAAAGAGAACGGTCCACGTGCGACTGTGAAGTGAAAGTGATTCATACATTTCTGCAGTTAACATATTCGGAAAAAATCCATTCCCAGCTCAGCGTGTAAGTAAATTGTGTGTATATATATATATTAATGGGTAAAGATAGACCTAATTTTATCTGTCCTCCGTTTTGTACTCTATAATTTCCCGCCTTTCACTTCCCGCTCCCCAAACCCTAAAATCACCACCGCCCAAATGGGCCAAAAGCACCAATCCACCGCCGATCCCACCTCCGATCCCAAGAAGCGCCGCCGCGTCTGCTTCTCCACCATCGGTTAGTCCACCGCACCTCCAATTTTCATCGACATTTTCTCCTCGACCCAGCTCTTGCTGGTCGTTGTGTTCCTGATTTCGCTTTTTAAATTTTTATATATGTTTGGTTAGCTCACTTGTTCTTTATCCATTTGTTTGTCATTTTGATGGCTGTGCTGCAGATTCCGGTATTGAAGCAAATGAGTGCACCAAGATTTATCTGGGTATGATGAAAATTCCTAAATTTGTGATGGGTTTTAGCATGCTCTGCTGATAAGTAATGATTTTTTAGATTTTAGAGATTCATTTGCTTTTGGTATTTTGTTTCTTTGATGAGAAAATGAAACAAAATATGCTTTTGAGAATTACTTTCTTTGGGACTTTGGCTATACAATGTTGCTCTCAACTGAGTTTAGCCATTCAATTTGTTTCAGTGCGCTGGAAATATCCACTCTCCATGAAATCAATTAATTTTAAAGACCAGTAATACAATTGTAATCCATAAGCTGTTTCATCCTGTCCAATTTCTACATTTGCTGATAAATGACAATGAGAGTGGTTATATTCACGCATTGTAGGAATTAGTCAACTCGTGATGTCTATATGGGCTAAGGGTTGGATTCTAATGAAAGTTGAACTGACAGAGAAATTGTACTGATCACAATTACAGTTTACAATGTACTCTCTACATATCACTAACTATACTTCTCTATTTGATATACACATCAAGTGAGAAAGTGGAGGAAGAGAAGGAAGCTGGCTTTGCATAGGGTTAAAGGAGAGAAGATGGCTCTGCAGATGGTTAAGGGACAAATAGACAAGCTAGGGTTATAGGCTGCAATATAGGGGGTTCATATGGAGGTTGAGGATTGGGCAGTGATGCAAATATGGGGTGATTGAGAGTTGTGCAAAATATCTTTAATGTCTCTTTGAACTCAAGGTGTTATAGTTCTATTAACCAACATAAGCTTGCAAACTAGATCAGAAAAGTGTTTCAGTGGATGTGTCTGGGTGAAACTGTCAACAATATGATCTTTTGATGAAACTGGATGAGAATTGCTGCAATGAGTTTTGAGTCTCTGATAAGTCTTGGAAACTTGGTCCTGAAATGAGATCTGAGTTTGTGAGAAGACTTGGCGACTTGATGCCTGCAGAAGACTTGAAGAGCTGAGGGTTGCAGAGTTTGAACTGAGAAAAATTGCATTAATCATGATTATAATGTACTATTTACATAACACTAACTATACTTTTGTATTTATAGAGAATATACACATCCAGTGGGAAAATGGAGGAAGAGAAGGAGTTTGGCTCTACATAGGTTTAAAGGATAAGATATAGCTCTGTAGAGGTTCAAGTGACAAATATGCAAGTTGGGGTTCTAGGTTGCAATATAGGATGTGTATTGATGAATCTGAATGAGAATTGTTGCATTGAGTTTTCAGTCTTATGATAAGCCTTGGAAACTTGGCGACTACAATGAGATCTGAGTTTGTGAAAAGACTTGGCAACTTAATGTCTACGGAAGACTTGGAGAGCTGAGCGTGGGAACCTCATCAAGGAGGGATGAGCAACAGAACCTCAGCAAAGAGAGCTGAGCAATTGAACTGCTCACTCTATATTGCATCCTAGAAATCTAACTTGCCTCTTTGTCCCCAACCTTCTACAGAGTCATCTCCTATTCTTTAACTCTCTGCAGAGCCAGCCTCCTTTCCCTCCACTTACCCACTTGATAGTACAATGTTGCAATCGTGATTAATACAAATTTCCTTCAACAACTAAAATCCCATTGTTAGGAGTCTCTGTTTTAGGAGCCCTTCAAATGCAGTAGTTAGCTGTTTTTTTTAATATTATTTACTTACAAATTACAATTGCTAAGTGTATCAAATGTTGTTTTTATCATCCTTAAGAGGGGAAAATAAATAATGAAGAAAAAAATGTAGTGTACTTAATGGTGTAGGTACTAGGTACATGTCTGCTGCAAAGGAAACACGCCCTTTCTTGAGGTTTTTATGATTGTTTACAAAACCAAGCTGATGCTTAGCTTTTAATGAGTAATATGACTGAGCCAACTCTTCATATAATGACATGCCTTATTTTTATTTTTTTACCTATATATTGTTGTTGTTATCATCTACAAACATTTAATTGTTTGATTTATAGTTTCTAGCAAAGAGGAAGTGGGTGCTTCAGATACCACTTGTATTGATCTGGTTGACCTGAATCACTTTTTTGAGCCAGATGGGAAAATTTATGGTTACCAAGGGCTGAAGGTAAAACTATATTTTGATGAATCTGTATTTTACTAAACGTCAAGGATGTAGTTTCAGTATATGATACTGTTTTTCCCTGCTGCAATTATTATGAACAAGATGTTCTAGCCAATGGTTCTAGTTTTTTTTCTTTCTCTTGAACTTCAAACTATGCTCTTGATTGTTTTGCTTTCATTTTAGGGATGCGTTTGCTAGAGTAGGGTTGGTTAGAGGAGTGTGCCATATAATCCTTACTATGGAATTATTTATAACACGAATCTCTCTTCCTCTATTGATTTATTTGACAACTCCAATATATGTTTGTATCTTGGAAAAGTTAAGGAAATGGAAGATAAAACGTCCAAGGAAGAGAAACTAGCAATCCAATAATTCTACCTCTGTTTATCTCAACTATACTAAGATCCAAACTTAGAGTAAGGATTGCATGCAGAAGATGCCCAATTTAATTATGCGAAACACCAAAATATCTTACTGTTCACTTTTGGAGTTCACTTTTTTATTTATTAAACAGAGGACTGGAAGAGGAGATTGTCTTTTCTATCATTTGTTGTTAATAATCTCTTACACCTTGTATCTCAGATATTGAATTGTTTTTTTACATAGCTCACTTGCACTATATGTGCTGCGAAACATGTTTGGTTTAATAGGATATTCTGTTTGACATAAATTAACTAGAGTAACTGATTCTGTGGTGGCCTATTTTCTAATGTGTCTTCTTTTACATTATGCAGATCAATATATGGATAAGCAGTGTATCGTTTCATGCATATGCAGATATTGCATTTCAGAGTACATCCGATGTAAGTAATGATATTCCATGCATATGTTTTTAAATGATATTTACTCTTTCACTTGGTGTCAGTACAGTTTTTCTGTGGATGATTCTTTGTGCTTCCAGCTTTGTCTTTATAAGGTAATTTAATAAACTTGGATATTTGTTGTAAAGGGAGGCAAAGGGATCACAGATCTGAAGTCTCCTCTTCAGGTATTCACTGGCTGCGCTTGTTAAACACTTAAGCTTACCTTTCAATTTCTATCTATAGTTCTGCTAATTAGGTAATTATATCCCACAGGATATCCTTGGTGAGAATCTGATTGAGAATAAAGAAGACTTCCTCCAAACTTTTTTGAAAGATGCTAATTATATTCGGTAATGTCTCGTGGATTCCCTATGCAAATTTTATTGCCAAGATATTCTATGCATGGTTATCTTGTTATTTGGTTTATATCATCTAATGTTTTGGTGTCCACATTTTAAATCTTCTTAGATCCATTGTATCATCTGGGGAGGTTTTGCAGCATAAAGCTTCCAATGGCCACATCCGTGGTTCCACTAGTCACTTGGAGGAAGGTTCTGAAGTTGAGGTACTTAATCTGTTTTCTGACTTGTTTATAATCACATCTTTATACCAAGCATTGATAGTAGTTTGTCTAGCGTGAAAGAGCGATGGCTGAGTGATATAGTTAATGCTCTCATTTTCTTATACATTTCATCTCTTTCTTTTTTACTGTTGATCTGAGACAGGTTTATTGAAAGGGTTTGGGTGGTGAGTTGTAGATGATGGTGCTAAAGACTATCTCCATGCTTTCTTAGGCTAGTGTTACTGGTGACAGCAGTTCCCTCCATATCGTTGTGTGACTAGCTGACCTAGTAATAATAGTAGTTTTAGAGGAGTCATTCCCCATATTGTCATGCATATGAGTGACACATTTTAGTAACTTGAGCTTGAGGAGATAATTTGTTTCCTAGCCATCTTGTAGTTTATTCTACATACTAAGTTTGTTTTGGAACTAAGTGCCATGGTTGATGTACTCATCTTGATCAGGTTGTTCGCATGTGTGTAAGCGATATTGCTGGGTACCTCTATGGTCGCCTGGTGCCACTTGTTCTTCTACTTATTGATGGTAATTGTTTTGCCTGTTTTGCTCATCCGGGCACTTTTACTGTCTATGCAAAAGAACTTCAAATTTTCAACCTGTTTTATTTTCTTATTCAGGTAGCAGTGCTATTGACGTTAATGATCCTCGTTGGGATATGTATCTCCTCATTCAGAAGTACTCTAATCTGCAAGGGGAAGTTCAAGATAGATTGCTTGGTTTTGCTGTAGTTTATCGTTTTTACCGTTACCCCGACAGCTCTCGCTTACGAGTTGGACAGGTTAGTCTTTAATTTGTATTTATTGGTTACATATTCAAAGAGTATGTAATAGAGGTGTTTTGTAAGAGCAGTTGAGCACCTTTGAATAATGTTTCTGCAAATACATTCTGTTTTAGTAGTTTCACGACACTTCATTTTATTTTATGGCAGATACTGGTACTGCCGCCTTACCAACACAAAGGTTTTGGTCGTTACCTTCTAGAGGTGCTCAACAATGTTGCTATGTCAGAGAATGTTTACGACTTAACAATCGAAGAGCCAGTGGATAACCTTCAGCACATGCGAACCTGTATTGACACATCACGTTTGCTTGCGTTTGACCCAATTCATCAAGCTGTTAATTCAGCAGTTTCCTGTATGAAGCAAGGGAAGCTGTCGAAGAAAACCAAAATACCTAGATTCTTGCCACCAGCTAGTGCAATCGAGGATGTCAGGAGAAGTTTGAAAATCAACAAAAAACAACTTCTCAATTGTTGGGAGGTTCTGATCTACCTCGGCCTTGATCCTGTTGACAAGTACATGGAGGATTTTGTGTCGGTCATTACTGAACGGTTGAGAGCTGATATCTTAGGAAAAGACTCTGAGACTGGCGGGAAACGTGTGGTTGAAGTACCCACAGACTATGATCCGGAGATGTCATTTGTGATGTTTACGTCGCATGCCGGTGAAGCAAGCAGCGTTCAGATGGATGAAAATCAGCCTAGTCAGGAAGAGCAGCTGCGGGAGGTAGTTGATGCAAGGGTAAAAGATATTAAGCTAATTGCACACAAGGTATTTCCACAATCTGTTAAGTCTTGATGAGTAATTGATTTGAGGTCCTGAGAGTGCTGTAGTTGGGATGTGATGTAGTCCTAGAGAGGCTTCTTTGTAAATGTTTGAGCTTTACTTGTGCTTCTAGCTTATTTAGTAACCTTTATGCATTTGATCTGAGTATTAAAAACTTTCTTTCATGTTAATCCATTCCTTGCATTTTTGTCTTCAAATAAGTTTATTTTTAGAAAATTATTTATGTACGACTTATCAATAAATAACGTCTATAGGAAGTATTTTTAAGTTTGTTAGAACACATGTGCGTCGAGATAGAAGATGAAATATACAACATTAACTAATTTTTTTTAATTATTTTTTTAGGTTAATGTCACTAATGGTACATGAGCTTTGACATAATACACAATTTAGTACACTAAAACTATTTTTGAGCCAAATTGGTGCCCAATTTAGTGCATACTGTTAAGTAGAGTTAACTTTACCGTTAAGTGATTGATGATTCTTCATTTTTGTGATGATGTATTATTTTAAATAATGATATTAAATATATCATTATACTTTTTAATGTATCCTCTACTTAATTTCAGTTCACATCCATGTAATGAACCCTTACTCATTAGAGACAATTATCCATAAACTCAACAAATTAAACTCCTTAAATTGAGCTCAAGTTAACATCAATTAATGGGTTGGTTCTGACATTCTGTTTCTTTTGCATACTGAAGAAAAAAACTAAGACCTAAACTATTAAACTCAACTTTTGAAATTGGTAGAATTTGAGAATATCGGGTCGTTGAGACGATTCCATGGAACCAACTTGTCTTGATTCAAGAATTGAGCATGATTACTTAAAATGCAAAATTCAAAATTGCAAATACATTCCCTGTAGGTTACTCAAACTTGGCATTATATACACACAGCACATCCTAAATTAGCATCCCTCAAAATGCTATTTCAAAATCTGCATTCAAGTTTAAACTGATACACCATATACTCTTCCCTCTCAAATTACACACAAAATATAGGTGGAACACAGAATTGCTCTATCTACAAGTTTATCCTCAAATGTTGTGAACACTGTAACCTGTTTCCTCTGTATTTAAGTCCTCCTTCCAATTTTCATATTCAGATCCACCAAACACCACCTGCTTGATTCCTACATAGCTGGTACAAAAAAAAAAAAAAAAAATTAGAAGCAATTTTTTGCAATTTCAATTCAACACACTTTCTTGTTGTTTGTGGTTTATAGGGTTGTAGATTAATAGTAGGCAGATTTGACTGACAAGAAAAAGTAACACAACATTGACACAACAACCCAGCAAATATGCGACTCACTCAGAGCTTATCTGTGTTAAAGCATTTACTAAAATGTCGAGAAGCAACGGCTCACTGGTCCCAACATCCACCCTGAAATTTTGTGGATCAAATCATCAGCAAGGACGACCAAATCTTTCCATCTAAAATGCAAAAAGAGCATGACAGCTGAAAGCATCGAAAGAAATTAGGTTTCCCCATAGAAATTTTCATATCTGAGCCTCATACCATACGCGTGCCACGTTGTACTGAACCTCCAAATTACCAATGTTGTAAAATGTGGTTGGTGTCACTTCAGCTCCTTGAACAGCATCATAACTTGGTGTTTTACGATCTTCATCAGATTGTGACAACTGCAATGATCAAATCAGAGTACTCAATAAACTTTAAACAATAATCCTCGTAATGACGAAATATCTGATGTAAATATTAACATATTCTGCTCTCAGAACCTAAAATGTCAGAGATTAAGCCAGATATACATCTAAGATTCTAAATATATTTAACAATTTCACTTTCTAAGCAAAATAACCTGCTATCCTTTCACTTAAAATGTTAAACATAAAAAAGAAGAAGGAAAGTTTATAACTTACTTGCATATTCATTGCATTGCATCCACCAAGACACCCAATGATATACCATGATCGGATTGTCTGCATACAGGCTATCCCAACTAAGTTGCTGAATTTCATTTGCAATGAAACTATTGACAGTACAAAAAGAATTACTTACATCGCGAATTAAAGTAATGTCTTTCTCAAGTGGAATGTTGTAGAACTCAAACCAAATATATGAGTTTGAATAATCAAATCTGACATCGTCAAGAATAATTTGTGTGTTAGCGAAGTAGGGTTGACAAATTCCAACTACAGGACATTTGAAACAAAATAGTTGCAGCACATAATATGAAAAATAGTCTTTAACTACTAGAAAAAATCTTATTTATACACTTTTTTTTTATTGTGCCTACTCTAACAAATAGAGATCAAACCCATTGGACCATTGTTAAGGTAAGGATGGGTGCTTACACAACATTTGGCATCAGTGCAAGTTATGCTTTTTTTATGTGAGCATAGCATATGATTATGATGGAATGACTGGTGAGCATACATGCATTAAAAAAATACATTATTACAAAATCACCATTACTTCATAATTTCTACCAAGTATTTGAATTCCCTTCCTGACATACATGCATTATGGGAACTAGAACAGCATTACATAACATAATCTCAAATAGAGCAAGGGTTTCATAAAATCACGAGTTCAAACATAAATTTCATCACTAAAGTGTTTGTTATGTGAAAAATTGGGTTTCCCTTATACTTCTTTTGTAGATACAGAGATCCTATATATAATTAAAGATTGTCACAACATAATGAACCTTCTACAAGTACTTATAAACATGCATTTAACATTTCATCAAGCATAACTAAAAGGGCATAGAATAAATAAATAAACATATGATCATTGCATTTGAACCTACTTGTTGAACAACACTTTCATGGGCGTTGCGGAACCTGTCTTGGTTTGCAATATATCATTTCTTTTCTTCTTGAACCGTTCTTCCACCTGACATTCAACAAACACAATCAAATCACTTAAATAACAAAACTTTATTAAAATGATGAGAAATACACAAGAATATTCTTAATTCCCACTTAAACTTAAAAATGTGATAGCTTCCAGAGACTAAACAAACATCTCTTGAAAAATGACAATCAAATTAGGAAAACAAGCTAAGTTAAAGCAAAAAGTAGCTTACTTTGGACTGTGCCTTTTTGGGGTCATCCACAACTGTATTCAAGATTTCAGCAAATTCTGGGTCTCTATCATAACCATTTGGTTTTCCATTCCCCTCTCCAAATACACTTCGAGCTGAAAATCCACCCTTATCAGCGTCACCTCCAAATACACTCTGAGCTGAAAATTTACCCAAATCGTCGTGTTCTTCATCTTCTTCATCGTCGACCCGAAGCCTAAATCTACCCTGAGGTGAGAATTCATCCACTTCCTCGCCGTCGTCATCGTCGTCTTCGAATTCTCCAATCTCGTTCTGATTCATATGTTGGGTTCTTCTTGCCATGGCAATGGAAAGAGGTGTGTTTGGCCTAGCATATCTTTGGATTGGAAATGCGAGAGTTGAAATTGGGGCCAAGGTGTTGGAAAGGTGGGAGATTTTGGGGAAGGAAATGTTGGGTCGTGGAAGAGTAGGAGCGAGGGAGTGGAGGATGAGCATGGTTGTTTGCGAGGATAGTGATGTTGTTGTGTTGTGGGATTGAAATGGAGGAGGGTTTATCTCCAGAGCTGATGGAGAGAGACGGGGCTTAAACCCTTCGCTATGTTAAAATGAAGCAAGGAGACTGTAGTGCTTGTTTGGTAACAGTGCCCCTCCTTCATGTGTCGTCGTGTGGTTAGTCGTTGGTGATGTGACATCTGTTTCGGGTGTTGGAGTTCTACACTTTTGAGCGTGCCAACCACTAGTGTTAGATGAGTTTCAAAGTTTTATGTAAGCCCTACAAGCATTAGTGGAGGGAATGAGCCCTTAAGAGTCTTTTCTACTCAGAGTAGTGTTTTAGTGTCTGAACCGAGTGAAACGTTGCGGTGGTGGTCCTGCTAGGCATAAATCTTGGAGGTGACCCAACGATGCAATGTGCCATTTGGGGTCCTGATGACGGGTCTTGATGAGGCGGGGAGTCATTTGGAGTCCCAGTGAGGTACGGAGTCACTTATCGTCCCAAAAAAGAGATTTTAGTCTCCACATATTACTAATTGTGCAATTTTTTCCTGAACCTTTGGAAGTGTCACAAATGTGATAGTTACGACCGAATGACGAAGTGACTAGAAAGTCTTTCTTGGTCGTGACATGAAATTTCAGGTTGCCACACAAAGTGTGGACGTGGGCACACCCGTGTTGCGACATGGAATTTCAAATCGCGACACACATATATCTGAGCGTCGGTTCAGTTCATGAGAGCCGGCATTTGTGAGGGCAAGTCCCTTAATTATGAGATGAGTTCTGCAATTGCTCGTATGTGCTTTTTGGAGCAAGTAGATGAGGGAACCACATAATCCCTTTGTATTCGTGGACACACTTGGCAACTGCATGCATGAGACTTCCATGGCTGCGTATTCCGGACCCGAGAGCGAGTTCGCGAGGGCGCGTTTTGGCAGCAAGTCCATGGAGCCGCGTTTCAGGCACAAGTCTTCAGGCACTCTTGAAGCAGTCGGGCACCGCGTGTGCCCCTTATTCTCCTTGCTAGCTTTGAAGCTTTGGTCACTTTGACTTCATGTTGTCCTGAATGTTCTATTATTTAGGCTTGAAGTTGAAAGAATTTTTGTTTCGAAAATATTACGATTTGTTCGATTTTAATCAGTAACCACAACGTAATTGACGGGAAGTTCCATATAATGGAAAATAATTTTATACAAGGCGGTTTGTTGACTAGAGAAATGCATGATCAAATATGAAATACATTACTTGATAGGTATACATCATGTGCTGTGATAGTTCAAATCAGAGCATGTATTTGAAAATATTATACATACAATGTCAAACAATATGTAATGTAATAAGCCACTCAAGACTTCACAGGAGAATAAATGTTCGTTTTAGTAACACTAATGTAGTTTAACATCAATATCAGAGAAGAAAACAATCAAATCACTACCAATCCTATTTCAGGTTCTACTAATAAGCAGTATTTTTCGCATTCTGAAGTGTTCAGCAACAAACTCTAGGAATATATCTCAGATGTCTCGAGTCTTCATTTGACGAATATAATGTGTAGTCAGCCTCTTACACCGGGATATTTTTTCATTGTTATCCGGAAAGTCAACTTACCTTCTTCGATGATCAATTATCAGTGAGTATAGATCTATCCTAGCTAATTACTGTCAGAAAAATTACTGTTCCAAGCCTGCCAAAAGATGTCTCCTACGATTTCATGGTTCTCCGTGAATATCTCCATAAACTGAGACCCAACGTTGTCAAACCAACAATGGCTGCTAAAATCTGCCAGAATCAATTCGTTGTGTAAGTTTTCAAGAGCAGTAGGATATCAAGAATCTAGAACAAAGGTATTGCTGGGCAGTGCATTACATACACAATAATGGCATCTGCCAAAACAGGTATTCAACTGACCTTTAGATCTCTACCATTGGTTCCAGCAGAATGAAAGAATGATTTTAGTAACTGTAAGCGAGATGTCTGGGGCATTAGAATTACTACAGTGTACTGTTTCTTGCAAGGATAAGGCAAGTTCCTTTTCAGTGCCAGTTGTGCCGTCATTGGTGTCAAAGAACTTCGAACTTTGGAACGCCCTTCATCTTGAATCTGCACCATAGCAATAAATAATTGTACAACTTCAGTTCAATTTTCTAATCCACATTTTTCAACTAACAGGAGTCTAGATAATCATTTATACAATAGCATGATAAAGTGCCCGTCAGAGAAGCCATTAATCAAGAGGGAAGACAAAAACAAACAAAAACGAAGTGAAAATGCACCAATCTAAAAATCTACACGCAATATTGCATAAGGGTGGCACAAGAAATTGAATGTGTAGACTGTAGACTGTAGACTGTTCCCGTTTTGATGCCCTCTTTGGAGTAGAAACCAAGAAAAGAATAGTACAAGATATAATCACTGTATTACGAGATTTAAAAGGCTTCCGATTGTGCACATGTCGAGCCCACTGATAAAAGAAAAATGTGAGGTGCATGAGGGGGAGTGTTGAAGTGGGTGATAAATTCTCACATTGGATAAATATAAATGAATGAGCTACATAATAATGGTGGAAGGAAAACTTTACTAATAAGGTTGACCTTTTAGCAGTGAACACAAGTCATTATGTGTAGCTCATTATTCAAATTTAACATAAACCAACCAACAATAATAGGAATGTGAATGATTTCCATTGTCACACTTTAATTGAACCAAACAACATTACAAAGAAATGAGAAAGGGTTTCATTCAATTTCCATTATCATTCCCATCAAATTTATAATCCAAACACTACCTAGTGGGAACAAGTGAAATCAACCACTTGCCTTACTGAGTGCTTGTTATGCGCATTGATGATTAGATGACAACATACAACAAACGAAAAATAAAAGTTTGAATGCACAACATAGGCCAAATACAAAGCAGGCATTAATAAGAATGTTAACACTGACCTCGAAAGAAGTACCAGCATCACCAGAATAGACCCTTGACTGATAGCTGCGTAAAATCCTTTCCAGCCAGTAGTAGTTCTCCTGAAAGAGTAAACAAAACGGTACAGGCAATCAAGAGACAAAAAGTTACAATTGTTGAACACTAACATGTAAAAAAGAAACTGTATACCAAACTGTAGCTCCATGATTATGGATTTGCTAAAATTAGAGACTTGTAGTAATAGTTCTAGTCAAAGATCGAAAAGTAATAATAATACCCAAGGATAATTTCCAATAACTCTTCTAAAGTTGACACCAAAATTACATGACACTATTTTTCCTTTACCTATCCACCCTTAAATTGACACTGAAATCACATAACCTCCTAAACTCTATTTTTCCTTCACCTCCAGGCCGAGATTTTCGTATTCCAATTTTTTTTATTGAGATCTAATAGCCTTAATTCCTTTACCCTACACCAGCCATGTGCAAACCAATTCTTGTTATCGCCTTGATGGACTTACAAGATAGTAGGGATGCTGAAGTCCCATATCAGTTAAATGTTGGCCTATTTATACTAGAAGGCAAATCAACAACCAGCTCAAGCTTTTAAGTTGGAATCTATAATAATAAGCCATGATATTCTTCTTTTATCAACCAATATAGAGGATGGCCCCAAGTTTAAGGTTGAACCTCTTTTAGATTAAGATGGTAGATATTTTTCTCGTGCAGCATGGACACCAAATTACCCATAACTACATCAAAAGTGTAATTTTTTTACCTGTAATCCATTTTCGTGGGCTCTTTGGTCAATCTCAAGGATACTTGAAATGTCCTGATCTGAAGGCCCTTCCTCCTGAAGATGTAATATCTCGTCCAAAGCAATATCAACCTATTGAGAAACATTACATGATCAAGTGAGCTGATTGGACTCTCAGCCTATAAAACAAAGAATTTCCAAACAACTAGAAACACTTACCAAAGTTGAGGAGATATCTGGATCACAAGAAAAATTTATGCTAACATCACCACGCACATCACCAGTTCTTGAAGGCTTATTGCCACCAAGGAATACTGAAACGCCAGCAGAGTAGATCTGGAGCATAAATGTATTTAAAGAATAATTAGGCCAAAGAGCGGAATGACCTTTAAATAGAAACGCGCGTCGACAATACACACCTGGCCATGTTTGAAGCGGAGAACTTGCATAATTTTTGTTTCAAGAAGTTTGCTGAGGAACCCAAGAAAGTGAACCTCTTCTATCTGACATTTGATCCATTCCCCCAACATAAAAACACATTCAAAAGAATCAGGAAAAAGAAGTGAAGGAAAGGCTTTATTATCATCCCTCTCAATAGCCAATATATATGATTGAACGAGTACCGCCTACCATAGTTCCATTCTTCAGCTCCACAGGAAAGCAGAGCTGGACCGAACATTGCGCTTCAACCATTGGACTGCGGACCACTTCTCTACAAGCACATCAAATGTATTAGAAAACTGATCCCAACGCAAAGAAAAAAAGCACCATATTTGAAGTAAGCTAAGAAAGAGATTGCAGTAAAGTGTGATGATGAGAAGAAAGCCACTGAGCAACAGCATTTTAGATCCTAGCAGACAAGGATGATAAAAGTTTAGCCATTAATGTAAGAGAGACGGACAGACACTGACAGAGGTAGGCAGATGGGCCACTATAAGATTCCTTCTAAGTAGATCATAGTCAAAGTAGATCAGTTGGACCAAGAAACCCAATACTTCCAGCTAAACAACTCAACTATTTGACAACTTCTAACCAATGTTGTACTACTAATAAAAACAAATGAAGATAGGAGGAAAAGATAGTTGCAGAGTTTCCAACCTAATTATTTTTGTTGGAAAAGTAAAAGGTAACCCTTTTAAGCTATCACGGTCAAAATGTAATATTGGTTTGGGAGGCTTTGGTATTCCACCCTGCATGGAAAATCACAAACCCCCATTAGCACAAAATATATCATGTCTCCAAAGCATTATAAAGCATAATCAACTTACCAAGTACTGCAGTATCAAGGGAAGTGCGATAGATGGATCAATATTCCCAACAATCACGACGGTGAAAGTTGATGGATCTTTAAAACAACTATTGAAATATTCACAAGCTTTGAATGGATCAACTTTACGAAGGTCTCTTAATCTAATTGGCTGCATAAGAAGTTAATTAACCCCAAGTTATAAGCAATTAAGCATAACACCCATTAAAAATTAATTAGCACGCGTAAACCATGTCTCAATCATACCCTAAAGAAATAGGAGTTCCCGTAGTTGAGCTCCCTCACACGGTTTGTAAATGCAGTGTAAGGATCTCTCTCTTGAGCACGCACTGCTTCTTCTGTCATTTGCATCACTATTCTCACATCTTCTTCTCCTGGTGTCACATCTGTTGTGAATAGTTGATAGACAAGCTGTCACAAAAAAAATGTGTCGAAAAAAAAAATGTTGAGGTTACATAACTCTTAAGGACATCCCTAAAACAAAAAAGAAAAGGGAAATTATAACACACAGACACTCACTCATAGAAAGATAGCGCAGAAAACAAGCATTAGAGTGACCCTAAACCTAATACTTTTTTTCTGGTACATAACATGGGTGAATTAGGAGAAATCTCTACAGCCAGTAGCATAATGATTGTGATTGAGACAAACTAACGAACTCAAAATAGGAAAGTTAAGAACCAAGAAAACAATTATCACTTCATGAGTCATGACATAAATATAATGTTAGATTAACAATCATCATCATCATCATCATCATCATCCTTAGACCAATATATCTTTTATCAAAAGCATATTTCAGGAAAGGAGTTGAATATGTCATCTCACTGCCTGCCTCACCCACTTTTCTCATCAAACATAGAGAAAATAAAAAGTGCTGAGTGCCCTCATGAAGACACAGACAGATTTAGAAAACACTAGTTGGAAAATGGAGGATTTTGAAATGGTTCACTCCACAAGTATAATACAGACTCTTAAAATGTACACATGCAATCGTTATTTTCATAAGGAGAAATTCTGGATTCCTTTAGTGAAATTGACACTTGGTTAACTCTTATTCTTAATGACAATAAGACAATAATGTGAATCTGACTAATCTAGTAACACAAACCTGCAGAGCAGTTTCCAAATCAGAAGGGGAACAATCACCGGAAAAGGTTCTTGTATAAGCTCCAATATTTGTTCCAACTTCAGCTCTTTTACCCGCAAGCATATCTGTTAGCACAGACGGTCTGTAACCAAATACACCAATTTCTCCAGCAATAGTTGATCCCATTGAGCATGAAAAGTATTCACTTTCTGGGAGTTCTGATAAACCCCCGTATGAAAACCCTGTGAAGAGAACCTGTTAAAACAAAGCCTTAATAAATATTACAAACTTCACATCAATTGATGACTGACAAAGATCATCATTCCAGTTGTTCCCCATGAAAATATAAAACCATATATTCTTGGTGTAACAGGAGAGAGAACTCATTGACATCATGAACCAAAAGAGAGAGCAGATTGTTCTGTGAATAAGCCACACTTTACTGGAAAGTTGCCCAGATAGCATACATTCGTACTTTGTAAGCATGAGGACACGTTTTTCACTAAAACTTATGGTGGTGTGCCCGCTAAAGTTTTACCACCTGAGGTAGGTGTTATCTTCAAGGAGCACAGTGTATTACAAAGCATTGAACAATCTCCATCTATTAAGCTTTTTATTAGAAAGAGTCTAATGCTTATGATTTTATGAAGCCAAATATGAAATGGAAATACAAGATTTCCAACGTCGCTTCACAAAACCAGAAAATTCACAGTCATTAACAATTTTCATGGTGATTCAAGAAACCATGCATGGAAATGTGATTCTTGAAGCTACAAAAGCATCTATAGAATAGAGGAAGATTGAGTAATGACAAGGGCACGAATCACAGTCTAACTCTTAGGATCCTTATTCTTTTTACTTACATGAATTGTTAGACTATGTGAAACTATATCACTTACAGAAATCATGCCTTTTCACTCTACAATTATCTGAGTATACCACCACTATTTCATAACCAACTAATTGCTGATTGTTTTAGTCCTTATAATACTCATGTTTTAAGGACAAATATAAACTAAATTATGGTTCTTGAGATTCACCGTTCACGAGTCATGATAGTCTTTGAATTGTGCCATCCACTCAGAGGAATTACAACAGTGTTTCTCAAATACAAATATAGCAGTGATTTCATAAAATATACCTGGTCATCAAGGAAGTCTGTACACTTATAGCAAATCCGCATGCCATTGGATAAAATTAATTCGGTGGCCCCAATCTTTGAATACTCAAGCTGCTGCACAATATTCCTGAAACACCAGCAACAGAGTTGTAAAACTAAAAGTAATGAACCACAACTGTGATCTACCAAAAGTAGACTGATATCAAGCAAAAAAAAGTTGCAGAGGGCAAACTCATCAAGCCAATAATTAAAGTAGCAGAATCAAACCAATAAACTTAAGTTGGGTAAAATAAAGTAGAGAATTCTAGCACGTGCATATATAAGTTGGGTAAAAGATCACTGAAAGCAATAGCTTATGTTATTCTCAAACACCTAGTCCCTTTGGAAAGTAGATGCATCCGTACATCATGAAAATAATTCCGATAATGTTGAGCATCCACTCCCGTGTAACAATGAGATGGTAATTAAATTGGCTGTGTGTGGGGATAAATCAGAACAGAAACTACAATACAGCCTCACGGTTAAAAACGAATAAGTATTGGATTGCAAAATCAATTAAATTATCTATCAAATGCAAGTCAGACTTGGACCTGTTTGCAAGAAAGGGTATAAGTGTTATTCCCCTACCACTGGGCGGTATTATTGTCTCTCCCGATGTTACCTTTTTGAGTCAACACACTAAAATGTTGGAAAATACTTGTGTCAGATTGAGCAAATTCAATATCTAAGATGTTGGATTGTCGACCGATTGACACTCCTATCCTATGGATCCAAACGTCAAGCTTCTTCCCGAACAGAGCGAGCCTCTAAAAGATCCTAGAAGATATCGTCGAATCGTTTGAAAATTGAATTATCTCACAATTACTCGGCCAGACATCTCATTTGTAGTATGTGTGGTAAGTCAATTTCTCCATTCTCAATGCGACGATCATTGGATACAATGGTATACATTCTCATTTACATTAAAAAACACTCCAGGCCAGGGACTATTATACGCAGATAGAGCATTCTCAAATCATTGGATCATCATATGCCGATTGGGTAGGAACCCATCAAATAGACGCTCTACATCAAGGTACAGTGTAATGATTGGCGATAATCTAGTCTCCTGGAAAAGTAAAAAAATGAGATCTCGTTGCTAGGTCTAGTGCAGAAGCTAAATATCAGGCTATGCCTCTAGCTACGTGTGAACTTATTTGGTTAAAACAACTTCTTCAGAAGTTAAAGGTTGCGGAAGTTTCTCAGATGAAGCAACTCTACATATTGCGTCCAATCTTGTTTTTCATGAATGGACTAAACATATTGAGATTAATTGTCAGTAATCAAAGAAAAGATTGTGTAATGGTGCATTTCTACTAGCTTTGTCAACTCCAAGGACCAATTAGCATACATTTTCACCAAATCACTCTTGAGGACCTCGCATAGGCTATATTTGTAACAAGGTGGGCGCATATAACTTATACGCTTCAGCTTGAAGGGAGTGTTAGAATATGTATGATTAGCACTAAATTAAGAGTTTGTATATAATTAGAAATGTAGCTCTAAATTAGGGATTTCCTAGTTTTGTTATTTAGTTTTCCTATTCCTTTGTACTTGTATAAATTGAGTGTCCTTGTATTCAATAATTTACAACATTCCAGTCTCTACTTCTTGGACTTGGCTGGCCCCTGGCCCAGGACAAATCAGGAAATCAACAAGACAAAGACATGAATCTCAAAACTAAGAATCCAACATCTGATACTTCATTGTAGATAAGGAGAGTAAATGACACTTCACGGCAGTCTGATAAAGATTCAATGCATCATTGCAGAATAACCACGTTAAGTGCTCCATAAAATACCATATATTTCCACATCCCACTAGCTCCCTTGTCTCACTTTATCAATTATCTATTTATATTCTTAACCATCAGTTAGCTATTCTGTTTTAAGCATTTGTAAAAGTTAAAATAGCTAGTCAGCCTATTTCAATTTAGTACACAGATCCAGCAAACGGAGACCTTGAAAGTAGTCCCATACTTTCAAACATAATTGAAAAAGAAACAAAATTTACCCTGGAGTTGGCTGTGTACTGACAATTTCTTCAGGAATGTGCTCCTCATCCCAAGGAGAAATGCTTCTTTCTTCCTCCAGTGAGTTGACCCTCCTTAAAATATTCTTTAGCTCATCTAATGTAGCAGATGCTCGTGGCTCAATTGTTTTTATGACACATCCATTTGATGTTCGTAACTTCTCTGAATACTTGGATACCTCTGATGCCGATATATCTGCACAAATAGATTCATGAGAGCAATTATACAGAGTGAAATAGCTTGTTCATTACAGAACAGTTAAAACCAAAAGATTGCATGTATTGTAAAATTCACTGACGAGGTAGAAGAGTCTTCTGAAGTTGTGCCTCATATTCAATTCCTACAACAGGTTCAGCACGCAGAAAATGCTGAAAAAGATACATATATGAATTTTTAATATTACCGGAAATAAACTTATATTATAATTTGGAAAATACGAAGAAAACTACAATATCTATATACTTGTAAATATTCATCTCGCAAGTTGGTTGATTGCATTTGATCACGCTCCAAATAGGCAGATTCAATCTCGGACAATAGCAAAGCCCGAACAACAGATATCTCACGTTCTGAAAACCCATGTACTCGTACCCTTGCAATCTGAAACACAAGTCATCAGCAAAGAGAAAGGAAAAGTGATAAAACTTTTGAACAAAAAAGATAAAATCACACCTCGATGAGCATTGATTCTAGGGCCTCAATAGTGCCTCTTTCTTTACAAGATGAAGTCATTATGTAAGCCTTTAATGGGCGAACTAAAACATCTGCAGCAGCTGAGCATGAGAAATAAGGCGGATCTTTTCGACGAGATATTTTAAAGAACCTCTGATTTAGAGCATGAAGGAACATTGATTCTGTGAGTAAATCTTTATAGTCCTTTACTGTTTTCAGCTCACCCACTGGTAACTTGTAACTGATCATCACTGCAGACTGTTACAAACCAGTAAAAGAACAATGTTATCATTAATCATACACTTGAATGTTTCCATTTCTATGTAAAAGATTGATTATACACTCACCCCCGCAGCTTCAGATTCAACGAAACACGAAAAATGTGGCTCCTCGTGAGATGGAACTGGAAAGATTGGAATAGATGGGCCAGTTGCTGAGCTTTTATGCCCAAAATGGGTCTTTATTAACTCAACTACACTCTGGAAAGAGAAGGAAACTGTTAGACATCTTCGTGAAAAAAGATGGTCAGAATTTCCATAAGAAAATTTGAACATTAACAAAACCAAACCTGCGTATCAGGAAAATCTCCAACTGCTATCACTGCCATATTATGTAAATTGTACCACTTCCTGTAAAATTGTTTTACAGTTTCAGGAGAAACTGTACGGATAACTTTTTCTAATCCAATAGGTAGGCGCTCGGCATACTGCAATGAACCAAGGGTTTGAAAACAAAATAAATACGTTAATCTCCACAAAGAAGAAATTGACAAGTGAACAACCAAACCTAGATGCATTTGACACATAGTTAACTACTTTTTGTTGTCTAAACTTCCAAAAATGCAATCAAAATTCAACATTAGAAACAATTTCATGATTTATCCAACAGGCAGGGATAATCTTTGACGTCAACATCAACAAAAGAAGAAAGATCAATATGCAGAGTGGAAAGCTTCTTCAGAAGACATGCCAGTGCCAAGGGAATCTCATAGCCCTATATCCAAATCGGTACATTGCACTTCTTTCTTATCTGAACTTTTATACACAGGAGGTATATGTGCCATCAAAAACTAGTTACTAATGTAACTTGAGGAAATAGAACCCACTGTCATGATTAAAAGACATTACATGGGATGCCACAGTGGCTAATCTAAGAAAAAGTGATTTCCTCGTCAAGTAGTATGGGATAGAAAAGTTCATTTGGTTTTCATTTTTCAAATAAATGAATATGAGAAGGGCCTGCGAATTCATTCATATATAGATATATGTTTGAATACTGAAAATATGGTAATGTGATTATTTCCAATAGCAATACCTTTGAACTTTCCATCATCAGCACCCAATGAGCATCCTGCATCCTTCCAGTAGCGTTCCGGCTTCCTCTATACTCCTCCATGATAGCTCCTCTTTCTTTCTCCAAATCATCTTTTGAGACTCGAACCTGCATGGCACAGATAATTAATCTATACAAAAAGTGTAACAACTTGAAGACTAAATAGAAAAGGAACTAATGGATACCTCGGAACTAAATTCTGCCAATACAGAAATAGCCTGAGACAACAGTTCAGGCTTGTCAATAGGAACAAACAACTCATACACAGTCTCATCAGCTGATGTAACTGCATTTTGACAGGCTCCAAATTCCGCTCCAATACTCTCAAGAAATTTTACTATATCATGATTTGTGTACTTAGTTGTTGCACTGAAAGCAAGATGCTCAACTATGTGAGCAACTCCACGTTCATCCTCCTCTTCCAATACTGAGCTGCCATGAAGCAAGAAAATCAGTTTGTTTTAAGAGTAATACATTATTGTCCAAGTATTCAATCAAGCATGAGAGTGAGAATTGAAGACTAAAGGGCTGAAGAGGCCTATGATCACCCCCAAGGCTTAGTCAAATGGATATCAATCTTGATATTCTACAAGGGTGTTTAAGGGACACCAACTCTTGCATTAACCAAAAAATTCTTTCATCTTTCTATTGGTTCCCTTTGAAGAAAAAGATAAATTTGAATAACATTTCCCATATCTGCTTCTCATCTAATAGAGAAACTATATTATCTTCCGTTTACATGTTCAATAAACACAGTGCATTAGTTGGCGTTCCCATAACATACAAAAACACTGCAACATCTTCTTGTGCTGTGTGTCAGATTCCATCTCATAAATTCATCAACACGCCAAGATTACTCAAGATCACATACTACAAATCCACCAAAATCAAAGCAATACAGCCAAAATGCAAGATACCAAGTTAACTCAAATCACAACCAAATAAAAAATTAACGAACACATTGAATTTAACAATGAACAACATTCACATTCATAGACACTTCCCATATCTGCTTCTCATCTAACAGTGAAACTATATCATCTTCCTTTTACATGCTCAATAAACACAGTGCATTAGTTGTTGTTCCCATAACATACAAAAACACCGCAACATCTTCTTGTGTAGTGTGTCAGATTCCCTCTCACAAATTCATGAAGACACCAAGATTACTCAAGATCACATACTACAAATCCACCAAAATCAAAGCAATACGACCAAAATGCAAGATACCGAGATCACTAAAATCACAAGCAAATAAAAAAAAATGAAAGAACACATTGAATTTAACAATGAACAAGAAAAAGCAGAAGAGTGAGTGGCGTACCCGACTTTAACGGCGAGAGCGAGAGCAGCACGCATCCTGGGCTTGGAATTGCAGCGAACATAATAGGAGAGGCCATTGTTGAGCCTTCCGCAGACGGCTCCGAAAGGATAGTCTTCGAGAACTTGGTCCATGTCCACATTCACTAGCTTCAGTGACCTGAATCCATGTTTCTTTGCGATCGCTGAACCCTCTGCAACCAACAAATCCATCTCCAGGTTTCTCTGTAAATTGCTTAGTTGAGAAGACGATACGCACAAAAATAGGAAAATTTATTTGTTCTCTTTCCTCTTTGAGAAGCAAATGAATTTGGTGATGAGAGAAGATATTGCTTGTGGTTGGATCAGTGTCGAATGTCGATGATGATTTACATTTACTGGACAAACAGTGTGTATATTTTTAAATCTTGATCATCTGCTAGGTTATAATATTTGAACGGTAGAGATGCAAAAAGACTTGCACTAATTATTTTATTTTATTTTTTTAAAAGGAGACTTGCACTAATTATTTGTTTGGGGAATAATTTTGGTTTATTGCTGATATTGCAGAAGTCCACTCCATGAAAAATGATATACCATTCGATATCATTCGTTGGGGCTTTGTGGCTTTTGCTGCAAAAGTATAGAACCTTTGTATTATTTTTACTAGATTCAGTCAAATTATTTCATTCTTAATTAACGATCGAGATTTAACATATTTGATTATTTTATGGTGAAATCTTTGTTAGAATAATTCACCTTTTTAGGATGATTATTAAAATGGTATAATGGATAATATATGTGGATAAAATAGAGGTAGGTGATTCAAATGTTTAATAATACATAGTTTTAATTAATAAGTTAGTTCAAAACTGCGCAATTTCAATATGAGGCTTGGCAATGGCGTGTTGGGGTCGACCTCGGTACAACCACATGCATTCCAACATTATGCGGAAGAAGACGGTTAGTCACGCTACCCATACGTGAAGATGTCAACCTTGGGTGTTTTCCAAATTTTGATGAATCTAATGTGCAAAACTGGGTGCATGAATGCAATACTTCCGCCATTTCTTGTACAAAGAGAAGGCGGTGCATCTGGCTGTCACATATCTTGAAAGATGTAACGATAGGTGGTTTCAGGACTACTAGACTCTTAGTCAGGCCATGTTTATGGCGCAAACTCAAGAGCAACAAGTTACAAAAAATCAAGATCAGTGCAAAGAGGTGTTTCTGCGAGCTCTGGGAGTGTGGGCAATTCTGCGCAAGCTACCTGCAACAAACCGAGTGCGGATGTGGGATCACAAGTTCCATTACATCTCGTACAACCACAAATGGGAAACAGGGGTCCACAAACAAATCTTGGGGGATTGAAAAATGGCTATAGGTCTGAATCAAGTCCGCACGGGCCTACACAGTTCGAAAACCTATCATGAACACAATGCGACGAAAGAAGAAAGGAGAGACTTTGTTTCAGAATCGAACTTTGGGTCGCAAGAAAAAATGATAATAATAATAATAATAAAAAAAGATAAATGAGCTCAAATTTTATGGATAATGCGAGAGAATGGGCCTTATGTATTATTTAGCACAGCCTTAATTACATAGTCCAAAAAAATGCAAATGTAAGACGATGGGCCCAAACATTAAAGCCCGCATGACATGAGTCCATAAAAAGCCCATAACATATCATCTTATAGAGCCTTACTACAGTCTACCATTAGGGTTTAGCGTTTCCATTTTTTGTTACTTAGACCGCTCTTCCTCCAACATTCTCTTCCTCTCTCAATCGGCGTCCCTCCCAAACCCTAAGGTCTCCTTCTATCTGTCTCTACGATTTGATTTTCAGTTTCTTTTTCTCTGTTTGGCTGGTGGGAAAATTAAGGAAAAGTAACAACTAGTTCACTTAATCTTCAAATCTCTCGTTTTCGGTTGTTTTTTTTTGCTAAGCAGATCTTGTTTGGCTGATTCTGCCTCTCTTCCTCGCCTGTTTTTCTTCTTCTTCTGAGTTATCTGTATTGATTGCTCAGATCTGGATTTTGTATATATTTTAAAGGTGATTGTTGGTGTTGTGCAGGTATAGTTGAAGAGAGGCTGTGAAAATGGTGGAGAAGACCAAGGGAAGAAAGGAGGAGGTGGTTACCAGGGAGTACACCATCAACCTACACAAGCGCCTGCATGGCTGGTAAGAATCTTCTCTGTTTTATTCGTTTGTGAACTGATGTTTTTATTTATTCAGTGTACACATTCAATGGTTGCTTGAATGCATTAGGTTCGGGTTACCTAGTATGGTATCACCCAGTTTTTTTATATGATATGCAATCTAATAGTATTACTTGTAATTCTTGTGAAGTCAATAACAACCATTCAGTTATTTCTATCGTGTACTGTACAATCAAATGTTTTTAATTGATAGTTGGGTTCTGGAAACCATTAACCAATAGGAATAGACCAATGATGGCTACACTGCTGCTTTGAAATGGCATTGGCGTGTGTGCATTAGCTCAAATGAGTACCCTCATTGGTGGTGGTGGGTTTTACACTCCACCTTGATGGAGAAGGTTTCAAAATTTGTGGTTGCAGCACACTGATTGTTAGTGGTGATTGTGTACTCATTAGTTGTAACCTGCGTCCTAAATGATATGTGAGGATCTCCCTTTGCACCTTAGACTGGCTATGATTTTGCAAATAGAACTATGGCAAGGTTTTTAATTTAATTTGATAATTCAATCTATCTTCCTTTTGGGGCATATATTGTTCTTGTTCAGTTTCTCTTCTATCCTGAAGACATTATAACTGTATTATGCTGCTCAGTGCTCACTATTCATTTCCATAACCATGCTAATGGAAAATATGTGATCACATTATTTGGTGCATTGATAACTTTTTTATGCATGTATTGATTTGCTCTGTACTTTTCCCTCCAATCTTTTATGTTATAAATGCCAGTTTGGCATTTTTCTGTACCAACTTTATCTTTAGTTGTGATGCAGTCAGTTCATGTGTTCTGCATATGTTTAGGTTTTGGATTTTGATTTGTTATATGGGTAGTGATCAATAGTTTTTCTTGCATATTATTTGTGTTAAGCATAGTATTACTAACCAAGTCCATCTCCTGTAATTTTAATGCGTCAGGCTGGTTTAGTTTGTTAGTTATTCTTCAGCACATAAAATTACCTATGTTGGATTACTGATGGAGATTTCTTCTACTTGGATTTCCCTGCTTGTACATTTTGAGGGTGGTGAGGATTGCTTAATTCAACAGTTATCAATTGAATGAAAACTTTAATAAAATGATTGGTTTTAAACTTTGTATGTAATCTAGATTTTGTTTGGATGTCATTTGGAGATAACTTTATTGTTTTCATTTAATAGCACTTTCAAGAAGAAAGCTCCCAATGCCATAAAGGAGATCAGGAAGTTCGCTCAAAAAGCCATGGGAACCAAAGATGTTAGAGTGGATGTGAAGCTGAACAAGCACATTTGGAGCAGGGGCATTCGAAGTGTCCCAAGGAGGGTCAGGGTTCGCATTGCTCGCAAGAGGAATGATGATGAAGATGCAAAAGAAGAGCTTTACTCTCTTGTTACTGTCACAGAGATACCTCCGGAGGGACTCAAAGGGTTGGGCACCAAGGTTATTGAAGATGAAGATTGATAGACCAATTATATGTTTGATGTCCACCATAGGTTGGATAAATGTTAAATGATAATTTTGTCGAAGGTTTTAGTGTTTTAAGACTGATTAGTGCTTTGAGATACTTTTGGTTGCGTTGTTTAGATTATCAACTTTACTACTTTTGGTTTGTAGTAAATCCAATTAATCGGGATTGTCATGTTTCTCATTTTCAGTATACCCTTGCAGAAGTGAATTTTTAGCTATTTTTTTCAACTTTTGATTGAAATGCTGATTGAAAGAAAGGCTAGCATTGAGATGTGCTATTGATCTAGTTGGGTGTGTATGATACTCATTTTGGGACAGAAGTTCAAGAAAAACATTTGAAATTTTTGTTCTTATATTTTTCATGGAAAATGTGTTTTGGGACAACTGGACACTTTATGTGTAATATTAAATATTACTCTTTCCATGAATAGATAATTATCCACTTTTTCTACAAAAAATTTATTACCCATGAATTATCAACAATTTGGTTAAAACTTCTTGAATTTGCAAATCTAAGTTATTCATATTTAATCTTCTTCGCAAATCCACTTTTGTTACAAAAATAAGTGTGTTATTCTAGCAAGTCTGCCATATTCGCCAATACCACTATCTGTGCCAAATAGTAATTTAATATGTTATATGTGACATGTGACATGTCAAATCTAATTAATATAAGAATTAGACAATATGCGATTAAACTGGGTTACTAAAAAATACTCAAAAATAGAAAACTATTAATAATTTGTAAATAACAAACTTCCTAAAAATAAAAATAATAACTATTTTTCAAGCAAAAGTTCTACAGAAATAAGACACTGGTTCTAATTGATCTCTATATCTTACCGCTATTCGTTCCACCTTCAGGCTTAGATGACAATAACGCTGTGTCAAAATGATGAGTATAAGTTCTCAATACTCGACTATAAAGTTCTGATTCCCCTTCATCATCTGCGTTATTACCTTCAGTTTCAGTTTCCAGTGTAAAGTTCCGTCTCAAGAAAAAGAGCTTTTCTAGCTGGCTTTATAAGCATACATGTAGCTTCTAAGTTTCCTTATTTCTTCGGATGACTCCATAAGTAGATGGTCTACATACAGACTTATGGCAGCTCCGCTGTAAATTCAACACATAAACACGAATTTCTCAGTGCACTGACTAGTAGTAGTTCCAAAAGATATAGAAATTAATTAATGGGGGTAGCCAAACATACCCAAAAGGCCCAAATGGAAGCCACCAAACATCCCACCGAAACTTTGGCAATCTACCAGACAAAAAAGAATCAAGATTACACAAATAATTACAACCTAACGAACTATCAACCTCGGTATGAAGTATGCAGCATGCTTTACCAGGCCAGGCTAATAAACGAGCAATGCAAGAAGTAAACAAATTCAGCTTATAGGATACGTGCAAGTTGTGCAAGGGAGCTATGCTGAAAATAGATTAAATGCTAATATATATATAAACTTCAAAGAAGCAAGGTTTCCATGGCAGAACCCAGAGAGAAGTACAAGTGTCATTAATGTTTAACATAATATAGTAATGTAAATATCTTTTTGCCAGAAAATAAAGATGCTTAAGAAACATGGAATGAAGCAAGGGTAGGTTTTGGGTGGGGAATCAAAGACTAGAACTTTTATGCTTCAATTGTCAAAAATACAACTGATATACCAAGTATAGGGCACACAGACAAATGGAAATGTCTAAGAATTATACAGGACGTGATGTACCTTAACATGTAATACAGCCAGAAAATCGCAGGTATAATGCCAACATAGCAAGAGTACCAAATCCATCGCCTCCGATTCTCTGATTTACGAATTAGCCCCATGATGACCATTGAACATGCCAAAACAGCAACCCAATCTGTAAAGCACTTAAAATAAGTGACTATATCTAAAAAGAATGTAATTAGGAGCAAACGTATAAAATATTTGACACCAAAGTTTAATTTTTTACATGCTGAATGAAAACAGACATTTACCACTTATAGCATATAGTATATATCACAGAGAACATAATATTCATGGTCAAATAAAATAAGGATACCATACACAGAACCTATACAAAGGAAACAACGTAAGGCCGTAACAGCATCAAATGTTGAAAAGAAAAAAATATTCATTGCTAAAAATTGGTGGAACAATGATAAAACGAGGGATGAAGCATACAGTCACTTTCAGCGTAAACCAAATGTGAACAAACATAGAGAAAAACAAACAAACAAACCTGCAGCTATGACCATCCATGAGTCTACCTCTTCCATGAAGTATGCATGATAACGCTGTTTGTCAAACAGCAAAGATGAGAAGCAAGCTTACAGAAGCTATGATTCAGAAAAGAAAAGAAAAAACTAAACATGAGCTTATAGTAGAACAACAATTTCCATGTCACTTTGTCTCAGTAGTTGGTCATCTAATAAGAATATCATTGTGATGAGAAAATGACAAGTTTCTCCTCTACAGCCCCTAAAAAGACCTGTCCAATGGCTTAGCCTTCACATTCACTAGCCAAAATTGTGAGTTTGAAAAAAGAATAGATTTATCCCAATTTTGGAGCTCAACAGCTCATTAGGCCTAAACTGGAACTCGTAAATACAAGGCAAGGGTTCCTAGTGCAATCTAACACTCAATGTTGATCACTAATAGAACTAAGCAAGCAAAGTCATTGGCAAAATAATGTTCTCACACTCAGTCATTATGCATCTAATATCTACCACATCCGTATCAACACACACTTCATATATTATCACAACCATAAAAAAGAATGTGTATTACACACTTGACACTTCCCAAATATGATTTTAGCTTAAAATTAATATATTCAAAACCAAAATGTGACTTGAATTGAATCAACCATACCAGTTCCCAAGGAGCCAAAGTCTGCTGATAGATGGAGTATACAAGAAAGATTACATGGGCAAAGAGAAATGCTGAGAATACACTCTGCAACAAGTGATCAAGAAAGTAAATATTACAAATTGAAAAGAAAAAAAACAATTAAATGATTAGAAATTTTCGATGTAAGTACCCTCCAGAAACGACTGTGTTGAGCATGACTCCTCTCAAATGATCGAACCAATTCCTCTTGTTCTGTAGCGAATAAGATTGAGATTAGAGAAAAATGAATGTTAGGGTTTGTGAAAATGATGAAGAAAACAGAGAGAGTACCTTGGGTATCAATGGGACGAGAATCGTCGAGCGATGGATCGTCCCGAGTTGGGAGAGACAAGTTAGCGTCGCGAGTTCTTCGCCATTTGGTCGTCAACTTCGGCAACATCTTCGTTCTCCAACAACTCTCTGATTTCTTTCCTCTTTTATTTCTTAATTAATTACTACTCTATATACTTTCTAAAATATGACTTTTAAGTCCTCCCATAATTACATTATTTTCAAGTAAAAAGATCTAATTTTGTTTATGAATTATTTAAAATGTGCCGATTCTTGAACTGTCAATCGAGTCAATTTAATACAAATGTTATCAAATCATGTCAATTTAGTTCAAATATTTTCAGAAATCGTGTCAAATCAAGACATTCCGTCAAATGAAATATAACACGTAAGCAGGAACTAATGGATTCTGTCATCCCCTCCAGCTTGCAGAGCTTGTACCACCTGAAGTGTGTTAGACTCAACAATATGTTGTTGCCAACCTCGCTTTACGATCCAACTAAGCGTCTCACAGATCAGCAACACTTTCATCGTGATCTTCGTACTTATTTGAAATTATTTGTACATTCGCGGATGATTTATTTCTAAAACTTAAAAACAATAACTAAAATATTTGTCATTCAGATAGGAACTCGTTATCTAAACGAGAAATCTATTTTTCAAAGACCTAAAATTAATTGGATAATCTAATTAAAACTACTATTAATTTGTGTTTTTGTGCTATCATTCCTCCCGAAGAAATTGAATTTTTTTAACCAAAGAACGGTGGTATGAAGGAACTCTAATTAAAAAAAGGAGAAGAATGAGGAGTATTTGTTAGATTAAACATTGTTATCAATTTTGTTTTACATTAGTTAATTAATCCAATAACGCAATATTACAAATTAGTAACTAAGATAACTAATTAGTACCGAGTTGTCTGAACTCTTGGACTAATTTAATTTTGGGTAATTACAAACGGACTCCTTATGCTCATGGTAAGCTTCCGTTACTTAGATGCCTAAAAGACCATACTACTCCGAACATCCAATTTAGCCCAATTTATTTTCAAGGAACCTAATTCCCAAAATCACCATTTGCTCATCTGCTCCACCTTCCACCCACGCCCGGCGGC